>JASAMY010001755.1:0-90681 GCA_030248085.1 Paralinhomoeus sp. GSCO2_6
CCTCAATGTCTGCCAACCGAACTGAACCGTTTGCTACACTTGACACGCGGGCACACCTCAGCTGTTCATAAGAATCTAGGGCGTGCAGCTACGGGACTGGTGCTGCAACTGCAATTGCTATTGCATTCAACAAACACAGGCCGTTGTGCGATTAACAGGTGGGGATTACGCATATAAGCCCTGTGGAAAGGCATTATGGGCTAATCGCACTAGCGGGCTGAGAGCGAAGGTGCGCAATCGGATTAGTCGACCCTGGAAGTTTTCGTGTTAGCGGCCTCTTACTGAAAATCGATTTGCAAGAAAGGGGCCAGTCGCAAAGGATTGCGATTGCACTAGCAGTGCGTTTCGTCAGTCAGTCACTTTTGCCTGTGGAGCGGAGTACATGTGATACAGTGTGGCCCGATTTTCTATTCTCGGCACGACAAAACTCTGTCGAACTCCGTGCGTTTTCAGTCGGCGTCGCCGTAATAATCTCATCGTTTTCCGCGAATCTTTATTGGCCCGTTGGCATTGCATATTTTTCGTTTTACAGCGCTGAGCACCACATAAATCACACCGCCTCCGTCGTCTTGCGTCAGAAGATAAGGGGACATGGAATGCGCTCCGTCCGCACCCCCCCCCCCCGGGTCGAATGCGGTCGCTTCTCTCTACCTCTGCCACCCTAGTGCACAGGTGCGGTTTGCCACGCGCACACTAGATGCTTTGCAGCACGCTTGAGTTCCTATGAGCCGCTTTACACGACATGGCGGTGGTTTTTCACATGGCGATATGTATAAGCATTTTTCGTTCGGTTTCGGTTTTTAGTTCCAAGAATCCACACGACACAATCAATGCAACTAGGCATAGACAAATTCATCGCATACGCCGATGGCGTGAAAGAGCTCTGACGAGCGCGCGAGAAGGGAATCACATTTTCCCGTCAGTTCACGTACGAAAGCGCCGTCGACAACGCCTTCACTGCTGGACGCGCAGGTGACTCGCGGTTCGAAGGCAGCGTTCGTCAATGTACCACCACTTTCGGCATTATGCAAATCCCCAAAGAATAGCTCCATATCCGTAGATGAATACAATCGAGATGCTTCAGAACGTGTGGCGCCACTTGCAGTTGCAGAGGAGTCATTGTGTGGCAGAAAGCGATTTGAAGAGTTGGAAATTCGCTCAACCAAAGCGTTCAATTCAGCCACAAGTGCGTCAACAGTAGAAACTTGGGTGGTCGAAAGTGACTTCTTGGCCATGAGTGCAGAGAGACCACCTAAACTGAGAGCGCTTCCATGTTGCTCTAGCACCTGTTGACATTTGTTTGTGAGCACTGTTTTTTTTTCTGCAGGGTTGAGCCGGTGGGGGAGAACAAAATACGATGTGTGGTTTGTACAAACAGAATCCATAAACTGGCGCAAAACAGAAAGATGTTCTCACAAAGTCTCCTTCAATTTTGCTACATGGGTAGAACGTTTGCTTGAGTACATGTATGTTACTCCTACGGCCCCAATCAAACATTCATTCCCAGATGGGTAATTAGAGGGTTTACGGTACACACATAATAAACATGCAAATTATGCATACCTTTTGCACGCGACAATCTCCTGACCATAGTAGCAACGTGTGAATTTAAACCAGTGTCAAAACCCGTTTGCATGTGTTCGCTTGCCATTTTGAATCTTTCCTCCCTGTGCGCTGCTTTTTGTACATTTACAACTTGTTTTTCTCTACTTTTTCGGTCGATTTCTCTGTCTGCGTCGACTGTGTGGTCGCCCTCGAAAATATCCGCCATTTTTTTTAATTGCTAAATCGTGCACGCAAAGACGTTTTCAGTTGCATTCAAAACTTGTCGGTAAATCTGCACAGACTTCCACGCGTTCTTTAGCTTGGCCTCAACAAATTCTCTCACAAACTCAAGCTTCGTAAAATTTTCTTCTAAACTGCCGCAAAACTTCAGAAAGTCGAGTACAAAATCGAAGCAATTAAAATTGTTCAAATGGTAATTGCTCTTGTCAAATAGCTGCCCTTTCACTCTCAAGAATTCAGTCAGCACGTTGTCCAAGTTGTCGCAATCTTCAAGTGAGACAAGCTCAACGCAAACGGGCCAATTTGAAGTTTCAATTTCAATTCCAAATTTTTCAAACGAATACACCTCGCCTCTCGAGTTTGACACCCCGACATGCAAGTCTTCCCCAAATGTGTAGGAGCTAAAAGGCACAACAAAACAGTGTGGCCTAGTGAAAGGAAAATGCTGGTATGTATTTGAAGTGCACAGCTTGCGCCAGCGCTCTTTGTGTGTGCCGCAAACACTCTAATTAGCCCCATCTAAGAATCAGCCCCCTTTGCGTGGGGCCTTTCATTTTATTAGCTTACCCTTACCAAACCCCCATTCATCCACTTCTCACAATTTGCCACCCTTCACTGCCCATTTGTTGTTGTTGTGTGTGAGGCGCGTGTTCTGGGCGCGGGCGCGCGGTCTGCAGTGATGCCCCCCCCCCTCAACACGAACACCTCCCCTATAATTAGCCCCAACCTACAATTACCCCCCCCCCTTCAATCAGCTGCACCGAAAAGACAATCACTTGTGTAATAGAAAAGTGAGTCGATGCAGATCACCTCAAGAAGTCGCCGTGCGTCGCCTTCAAGAGAACCGCCCCTGCGCGTTCCACGTTTGACCGGAATGCAAATGGCACAGTTATGAACTCGTCGGCGACCAAAGTTCGCCCGCAATTTGTGCACTTTTCAACGCTGTGATTGGCAAAGGCAAAAATTCTCGTTTTGCAGCTCGAAGTGACGCAATCAGCGCATGTCAGCGGCCTCATCAATTCATTCAATCAACCTACTAGAAAATTTGCATATGAAAAATGTATTGTAAAAATACACACGAAACACAAAGACAAAGTCGCACACACACAACTGAGTATATTTTCTGGAGCACGCGCGTGACAAAGAACAGCAAAATACAAAAGAGGAAACGACACGCGACAATGTAAAGCTAACACTGTGAGCTGAGTCTTGGAAGTAAAGAACACTATCGATTTAAAGCCAACTTAGAAGACTACAAATCCAGCAGCGAAACAGGCGGACACTGTGGGACAAGGGCCGAGTGAGTATGAGTGGCATAGGTGTGTGTCTGTACTGGGTTGGGTAGTTGGGTATAGGAGGTCTCCCCCTCACCTCAAGTCCAACCTGCACTGAGTGCAGTTACCCCCCCCCCCCTGCTTCTGCCAGCTTAGATGAAAGTGTCGCAGAGGCGATTTTGGACTTGTGGCTGTGTTTGGAACTGCAAAGTCATTAAAAAATGTGCATGGGGCGCTGCATTTATCGCAAGCACAAAGCATTTTTTCGGTCTCGCTCGGCTTAGGCGCGGCTGAGCTGTTCTTTTTTCAGCACGCAAAGCATTTTTTTCAGGTGTTTCTTAACCGGCAAACTATTTTTCTTCTCAAAATATACAGTGCAGGTTTAATTACCCCCCCCCCCTGACCTTTCGAAAATCTGAAAGGCACCTTCCCCACAGCTTCGTTGGTCAGCTACACACCTATATGATGAGTGGATGGGTAACAAGGGGGGCACCATATGTAAGGAGAGTCAGTTGACTCGTCGAACAGAAGACCAGTTTCACTAAATACTAGCTAGCTTACCCTATCCACAATATGAAGTGTCCACAAAACGTTTTGATGTTCCTTCATTCAGTCGCCCCACTAGTGACCGTCGACTTGGGCGCTGTCACTGCGGCGGGGCCGCCCTGCTGAGCGGTTGAGGGCCCGTAGGGGCGGGACTTTGTTGAGTCGCCCTTCTCCGCTGCCGTTCGAATCTCAAAGTGCGTGCGTGCCAGTGCGTGCGCGTGCTGGCACGCGACGTACCTGCGCTCCATCTCTTCTAGAAGACGCGGCGTGTAGCGGACGACGAGCTTGACCGCCCCTCTGGCGCTCTTCAGCAGCTCCACCGCCTTCTCGTGGCACTCCGACTCCACGTTCTGACACAGACGCACAACACTCAACGCGTGCTCAGGCGAACGCGAGCACGCACGCACGCAACGCCTACACGCAATTCTGTGTTTGTCGGTTGCGTAAAAGTCGAGACGCCAGGGTGGAAACTTTCGTGAGGCCAACATGAACGGTTTTTTGGCAAAGTATTTCAAGCCTTTCGCTAGAGAGTAATCCTTGTGTATCGTGTCAACAGGTCGGGTCGGTAAAATCTGGGTTGTGAACTTGTGTGTACGCTACCCATTGCGCTTTTGCCCAGAAGCCAAGGGGGGGGGGGGCCTTGCTGTCTGCCAAGTTGTCCGTCCAACCAGACTATACGCACGACTCCGTTGACGGCGACGAGTTGGTCTCCCCTCTTGAGTCCCCCGTGTCTGTCGGCGACGCCACCGGGAATGATGCGCGAGATGTAGATGGGACTGTTCTGCTCCTTGCCGCCCATCACGTTGAAGCCCAGCCCCTCGTCCGTCTTCGGCAGCTCCAGCACGCGCGGGTGCGCCTGGCCCTCTTCAACACATATGCCCATTCATTTAACTAATTCATTTGTTCATTTTCAATTAAATAGACCTCACCAGCAGCCGCGAACGCAGCCACGGTCGCTTTAGCCGTCGCGTTGGCCCGAACCTGTACGAAAATTAATGCAAAACAACGCCTAATTCAATTTAAACGATCACCTCAGGATTTCCCTCGATTTCGACGGTGTCATACACATGCTCGTATACTTCCCTAACGGAGTTGAAGAAATCGCTTTGCAGAATTTTTTGAAGCGAAGCCAATTTCGGCGAAGTCACTTCGCCACCTATATAAATTGCATTTCTACCTTACAAACAAGGAATAAGTAAAAAGCAAAACTGTACTTTGTTGCAGGTAGGCGAGAAGCTCGATGGCGCGTGCCACGTCTAAATTTGTTTAAATTAAAAAAGAAAAACAAACAACCCAACACGGTAAGTATACCTTGGCCCAAAGAGAAGCTCTCAGAAGTAGCTGACATGGTCAACGGACGGTGCGTTTTTGTTCAGCTAACGACAGAATAATCACCACTCAGTGGTACTGCTAATCGATTCTACTATGTACAATGTACAGCGACGGAAAAACTAGCTAATCCGAAAAGAGGCTAGCAAGAGTAAACGCGAGTGGATTTCTTTCTTTCTTTCTGCGGAACAAGGCTAAAAACTGTTGTGAAAACTACCACAAACCGGACATTTCTCTCCAAACTACAGCACTGTGTGGGTAAAGTGGGTGAAGCTCCTAAAAAAGTCGCAGTAGTACGCAAAATGGGCAAGCAAGCAATATTCGAAACCGGCTAGTTACCTAGTGAAGCTGGGAAGGAAATTTTGATTGACAATTACGTAAGGAGAATGTCTGCAAAGTTGATTGGTCAGTTCTTCCAGCAGCGCTGCTTATCAACGAGCGGCGCACGGTTTGGCAGAGGCATCATAAAATTGGGTATTCAATGTTCCTTTTCGCGTGACTATAATGTTGAAGAATTTTGAATATTTTCAGATTTCACCGACTTGAACATGAGCAGAAAGTTTCGAAACAGCAAGGTGTTCGTGCACAATCTGTCGTGGATTACAGGAGAACGTAGCATTTTTTCCTTGTTATTATGGCGCTTTTATCTATTTAATTTGTTTTATTTTCAGACCAGTTAGTCGAGCACTTTTCCAAATTCGGGCCGATCAAGACTGCCAGACTGAAATTTGTGAGTGTGTCTTTCGTTGTCGTTCTCATTTCGTTGCTCGCACTCGACTCGAATGTGGGCGTTGCGTCATTTAATTGGCTTAAAAAGAAACACTATTTTCCTAATCAATAATAATGAAATCAGGAATGGGATGGCTTCTTTAGGACAAAGACACGGGCCTGCACCGTGGGATTGCGTTCGTCGTCTTCGAGCGACAAGAGGACGCCGAGTGCGCCGTGCGCACTCCCGGACAGCACATCGACGGCTCCCTCGTGCGTGCGTGCGTGCGTGCGTGTGTGCGTGCGTGCGTGCGTGCGTGCGTGCGTTCGAGCGTGCGTGCGTGCATGCGTGCGAGTGTGCGTGCGTGCGTGCGTGCGTGCGTGCGTGCGTGCGTGTATGCGTGCGAGTGTGCGTGCGTGCGTGCGTGCGTGCGCGCGCGAGTGTTCGTACGTGCGTGCGTGCGTTCGTGTGCTTGCACACTTGAGTGCCTGCTTGCACACAGTAACAATTGGCAGTAACAATCCACCATTCCTAGTACTTTTTCGCATGCCTTTCTTTTTACGCTCTCCTGCGCCGTTGGCCGAACGCGATCCAGGCTATAAAAATTCCATCGTTATCTTTCTCCCACTTTTACTTTTTGTTTCGATCTTTTATTTGTACTTCTATGTCCGCTACGACGCGCCCAAGTCCGCACTTGAAACGTGTGTGCGAATTTTATTTGTTTTAAAAGCATTAAAATTGCAGATAGGCTTGCGTTGGTCGCCGCCTTCGGACAGGGTCGCCAGTCACCGGGCCAACGTCAAAGACGCCCTCCCGGAAACGGACTGATCCGTCTTGTTGCTGTTGTTGTCGCGCGTAGAAATATACCGATCAGCTCCCTGTTTTTTTTGTTCTGTCTGTTCGTAAAAGAACAGCGCAATATTCCGATTTGAATCGGTTTTGTCGTTGCTTTGTGGGTGGCACCACCGCTTACCCGCAGTTCCAGCCAGGCAGTCGCGGGCAAGATGGTGTGGATGGACGGCCTGAGCTTGGCGTTCGGCGCCAGTTCTTGGCTGAGCGTTAACAGCATCTTCATGGAGATGCCCGTGCTGGTGGAGGAACTGCCGGAGATGTGGGCGCTGCCCACCTACCTGGCGATCATCGTTCAACTGGCCTGCGTTGGACCGCTCGCTTACGGTTCGCGGTCATGTGCGTACATACGCATACAAACTCGGTATATTCAGAAGAAACGGAATAAGAGTTGGCGTAAACGATTGTGTGACGTGATAGTCACGTTGAAGGGGCGGGGTAATCGGCATGCGGTACACCCTATCCGCCTGCGAGCTGGAGCACTGACACGCACGTACACGTCTAGGTCTGCTGAAGAAGCGCCTGGGGCGCTGGCTGGACGCGCCAGTGCTGATCGTCGCCCTGCTGTGCTTCTGCATTCTCTGCAGCGTCGCGCTGGCGCTGACCTGGCGGTGGACGGTGGACGTGAACGGGCGCCGGCACAGCTACGCGCTCTTCCTCTTGACCTTCGGCGTGGCGCTGGTCAACTGCACGTCCAACGTCCTCTACATGCCCTACATGACGCGCTTCCAACCGCGCCACCTCACCGCCTACTTCGTCGGCATGGCCTGCAGCTCCCTGCTGCCCAGTCTTGTCGTCCTGGCCCAGGGTCAGCAACCGAGCACCGGAACGCACGCACCATGCACGCTGCCGCAAACATGCACGCACGCGCACGTACAAACATGCACCCACGCGCACGTACGGACAGGCGGTCACGCACGAATGTTTCTGTTGCAGGCTCGAACAAGTCCAAGGGCTGCAGGGCGCCCAATAACGAAACTGTGGGCGACATGGACCGATCGATAAATGGATCGTCAGATGATACGCTGGTTATGGGGTCGACTGACCAACTGAACTTTTCACCCGAGATATTCTTCGCGATTATGGCCTCATTCCTGCTGGTCTCGACCGTGAGCTTCATCCTCATGAACTGGGCGTCGTTCGCGCAGAAGCACAAGAGCTCGCCCAATCTGAGAAATTCCGCCGAGCGCAAATTCGTCCAAAATTCCGAAGAGGCAAAGAGCCTCGGTGTAAGCAGGGTGATGTGGTGGCTTTTCTCACGCACGCACGCACGCGCGAACCACGCGCACGCACCGACTCGTTGCAGACGGCTGAGAACAGCGAGAACGGACAAAAGGACGAAGAGCTGGCTCACCACCGGCCAAAGTCGCCGGAAATCCACATGAGTCGCTCTTTGTACATAACGCTGTTGGCCATCATTTTTTGGGTAAACATTGTAGAATGACTGGAACTGAAATTCGTGGAAATCCATTCAGACTTGCTCACTGACCATGGGCATACTGCCGTCGATCGAGTCGTATGCGGCACTGCCCTACGGCTCCTCCACATATCACCTTATGCTCGCTTTGGTGCGTCAATTTGTGCATTCATGCGTGTGTACCGTAGCCGTCTACTTGTTCCCGGGGGGGGGGGGCTAATTAGTTTGTTCATACCATAGGGGGTTTATAATTTGGAAAGGTCGACGTGCCGGGACCTTTGTTGTCACTGATCGTACGGAGGTGTTTTTGCATGTTTTCGCCCACTCTCACTCACCACGCACATAAATATACTCGGATCAAACACTGAAAAGAATAGGCCTAGAGACAGTGGCTTGTCTAGGGGTGGGGGTCATAACCTGAAAGGCCCCCCAGGAGGGTGCTAATCGCAAGGGCGGGGGCCGGGGGTCATTTAGATTGTTGATCGTACGACATTAGCTGGGCTGTCACGGTCCTTTTTTTGTTGTTGTTCCAGCAAAACATCGCGAACCCGCTGGTGTGCTTCGTGCCGTTCTTCTGGCGTCTGCGCGACACGCGCGCCATGTACGCGCTGACGGCCGCCGGCAGCCTCTGCGCCGCCCTCATTCTCTACATGGCCGCCCGGAGCGAAACGCCCCTACTAGAGAATCACTGGACGGGACCCCTACTCTGCGTGCGTCTCCTCCACCCCTTTACGATACCGTACCTCCATAAGGGGGGGGGGGGCTCGAAAAATAATCCCCCCCCCCACTTGACCAGTAACGGTATGCGAAGTACCTCCCTACCGTACTACACACACGTTCCTAACTTGTCTTCCTATTTAGATCGGGGTGGGCATCCTCGCTTTCGCCACGCTCAGCTACCTGCGTACGAGCGTCGCCGGTTCGTCATCGACTCGCAATTATTTTATTTTTAATTTTTTATTCCACACCTATTTTCAGGCTATTTGCGGGTGGCTACAGGCTGTCCTGAGAACAGGCTGTTCTGGATGGGCGCTTCGACTCAATTTGGCGCCTTTCTAGGCGCTTTCGTCATGTTCATCCTCGTGAATTACGGCAAGCTCTTCACTCAGCCCAAAGGCTGCTGAACCACTCAATAATTAATTAAGGCGAGGCTCTATTGTCTTGCAGCATTTGTAAAGGGTGTCATTAGGGCGATTACGGCCGGTGGGAATTGTGACAGAAACGGTGGCAACGCATTATTGTGTTTGGGACAGTATCGTTGTGTTGTGCTCTAGTCATAGATGGTGCTGTGAAAATTGTGGTGTGGTGTGCACGCGAAAATGACCCGATATTCTGACATCGCTGGGGCTGGGGGTGTTGCGTGTGCGCGCAAGACAGCGAAACTGGTCCACCACCAAAACTTGCACCGGACGACAGACACAGACGCGTGCGCCAACAGACGTTGCAATTTACAAGGTGGATCACAATTCTCAATTACAGGGAAATGCGCGGGAACACTTTCACTTACTTCGGAATGCGTCTCAGCTCGTGCGTCAGCCAGAACGCGGCGGTGAGGGCGGCCTGTGTAGTTTTTCTCTCAGAATTTTGGCGTGCGGAAATTGCGCTATTAAAACCATTAAGCGTAACACACCATGGAACCGTTTTGGTGCACTGACGAGAGCGAAATGGGCACGAAATGCAGAAGCGTCAGGACGCCCAGAGCAGCCTGCAGAGACGAAAGACAACAGAGGTTCTCTCACACACGCACACGGACATACGTACATTCTCGAAAAAAGACGCACGCACGTACACGCTAAAAACGCACGCACGCACGCACCTGCAGGTAGCAGAGAAGCATGAGGGAGTGGACGACGACCTTGGCGCGACTGCCCAGCGGTAGCCTCACGGCCGCCAACCACAGACCGCTGCCCAGACCCAGCGTCAGGTAGGCCTGCACGCCTGCCTCGTGTACCCCCACCTCCAACACCCCCCCCCGCCCCTGCGAGTGCTTTGGGTAACCAAATCGGAACTCTGGCTCTGAATGGGTAGAAAATGGAATGGGTGGGGGTCCTTTGATAAGTGAGAAACAACCACTTCCAATCCAGAAGGGGCCGGCTGTGGCGCATGGCTTTGTTATCCGAAGGGATCGGGGTGGTTCATATTCTGGGTACGGTCGAACGAAATCTCCAAGCGAGTGGGGGGGGGGAGTCGTCCAGCTGCAGTCGAGTAGGCAGTGTTCTCACCGCGGTCCTGTGGCAGAACTGCACGCAGGTGGGGTTGTCGACGAAGTTCCTCCAGACGGGCGAGTGGGCGAGGAGGTCTTCGGGCAGCCAGCGGTCGGCGAACTTGGGCCAGCTGTTGTACACCAGGCCCGCGTCCAGGCCCGCCACCAGGCCACCTGAACCAGTCACACAGACACTATTCTCGGTGGCTTGTCTGCCGTGTCAAGGGAACTACCCCACCCCACCCTTTAGAATGATTATCATATCGCCCCTTAGAATGATTGCGCGATACGAGGTATGTACGTATTTTGTTGTGTTCAGTTGGAATGGAACTGTTTGCAGTTGATTTCGAAAAGAGCGGGATGACAAACCAATGATGGCAGTCGCGAACATGGCCGTCTTGGTCGTGTGCGCGAGAATGCGCACCAAGCGAACGCCCTCAATCGCCGTGTGCTGCAAGTTCCAAACAAAATCGCCTCGCCTGCCTGTCATTTCGGGAGGGCGTAAATGAGAATTGGGCCAAAAAAGTTGTCCTTTCAACTTTTACAACAACTGAATCCGTTTGTGCTCACACAAATTTTCTGGGGGGGGGGGGGGGCATTGTGTCCTATTAGTGTCAAGAAATGCTCCCCTTCCACAATTCGCAGACGTGCGTGCGTGCAGCGATGAAGGTTTCGCTCACGTCGACAGGCTTGAGTCTATGCGATAGTCCGGTCCATAGAAAGACGGTGTATGCGCCGATGCCGCAGACGAGGTGCTTGACGAGCGAGTACTGGTTCGGCCGGCGCGCGTACACGGGCGCATCGTAGTTGACGGCACGCTTGTAGTTGTAGTAGTGCTGAAGAACCACAGCCAAATACATTGAGATTCGCCCCCCCCCCCCCCGAACCCTGAGCTTCGGAAATGTGCCCCCGTGCTCACGGTGGTCAAGGAGGGGGATGGAATTTTTGGCATTGAGGTTAAAAAGGAATTTGTGCCTAAAAATGGTCGTATGAAGGCTCAAAAAGGGACCTGAGATCACTTCTATGTACTTTTGACGCCGGTACTGGGGGTATACCTCCCAAATCCATTTATGGGCACCTATGCGCAAGGTCTAGCCCTGGAGCCAGCAGGAGTTTAAATTTCCAGGCCTAGCCTAGGTACACCAAGCCTTAGGCGGAACTTAACTCATACACACAGGCGCACTACGTGGGAGGCACTCAGAACCTGTCCGCAGAAGAGGACGAAGGCGATGCCGTATCTGACGGTCATGCCTGGGTTCATCATGCCCTTGTAGATGCCGAAGTAGATGAAGGGCAGCGTCAACGTCAACGTCGACGCGGCGAACAGCAGCCGGTTCGACCACTCCAGACGCCACATCCACTTGAAGTCCTCGAACGACAACGCCTCCAGGTGCGAGGCTCTGCAAAGGCCTTCTCTGGCTGGTGCAACGTTGGCTCCACCACCCCCCCCCACCAATTCCAGACAGCCAAAAACTGGCGTGGGGGTGGGGGGTGACCCGCTCAACCCCCCCCCCCAATACCGCAATTGGCAACCTAGTTGACCAAGAGCTACCAATCTACACCGTTCATTGGAAAAAGTTGCTGTCCGATTTGGGCTCAAAGTACCCCCCCCCCGGCCTCAACGCCATTGCGACCTCACCATACGGTGTGCTACTACAGGTATGCTTACAGGCGTTACTGGTCGCCATGTAGCCCCAACTCGAGATGGCTCTCAACTCAATCAAATTGTTGTCAGTATGCTGGGTCGACATTTTTGCCGAACATTTGTTTCTTTGGCGAATCCGACGCACCGGTACTCGTCGTTTTTCAAGCGATTGACGTGCGTGTCGTAGTGGCGTCGGAGTATGGCGTCGTCGTTGGGCGGCCAGACCATGCGGAAACCCGACACGTCCGCCTGCGACAGCTGCAGCTCCTTCATCCTGCAGCGACGACCAGCGACTGTCTAGCACGCAAAAGTGTACGCATACACGCACGCACGCAGACAGGCAGGCAGGCACACCTCAGATAGGCGGAGAGCGTGAGGCAAGCCCAGGTCATGCCGCCGCACGAGAGCAGCCAGAAGCCGAGTCGCTTCTTCCACTCTTCCGGCAGCTTCGTCGGCACGATACGAGCGCCCAGGAACACGCTCTTCACTGGCGCCGCCGCCTTGGGCCATTGGTACAGCAGCTGACGGCACCTACAACGTCACCTTGTAACTATGGGTTCCTTTTTTGTTTACCTTGCGCATTTGGTGAATTCGACTTTGAAATTTGAAACTTTGAAAGTTTGAAAGCTCGAAGCGCTTACGTTGGATGAACGGAATTGGACAGCAGCGTTCGCCTGAACACAATGCTGGCCATGATTCGCCGCTTGTTTTGGACTGTCAGTCAAGGCCTGTTGCTGAAGATAACTCTGTTTGTGACGGCTAAACAGCAACTCTAGACATCGCGCTACTAGTGTGTTCACGTGTGCAGGCAGACGTGTTTATTGATTTTCAACGTCTAGAGTCTTGCGTCCGAGTGAATTAGTCTTATCTAGCTAATGGGCGTAGCCGAGAAGCTGCGTTTCAAAACGCTAGCCCGAAACCATTTAGCTCACCGCCATGTTCGAATCGGTTAGGACCGTAACTTTCGGCGCGATTTCAACATTCATATGCCACTGTAGATACCTCTGCCAGACTACAAGACAACTTGATGCTACACTGGTTAGAGGGCAAATGTCACTGCTGAGTCGGCGAGGTGGCGAGGTTGCTTCTCGCGAAGCAGAGCCATGAATGCACGGGCCGCCATAGAGACCCCTTTTTTTTGACCATCTGGCCACGCTAGACTTTTTTGTACATAGTGTGATTAATTCATTACTGTTCTGTTTATTTGCCGCCTGTGTATCCACAATATTTTTGACTTGACAAGCTTTTGGTTTATGAAGCCGAAATTCGCACGTGCTGGGATGCTTCTGGAACAGGTCTACACCAAGCGCACAGTAAGACCAATCTTCTGACCAATAAATCCGCGAATGCAACAATCATGCTAGTCAAGGCGTGCAAGCTTGCTTTTTAATAATGTGAATCATTGCTGTCTCTGTCTCTGACGACGCGATCTTGAAAAAATAATGAGAGCGATAACGAAAAGAAACATTTTGACATTTGCTGATTAATTGCACTATGTGCAGTTAACAAGGTACCGTAAACCCTATGATTGAGGCACCCCCTCCCTTATAATTATTCACCCTCTTTAATATGAACAATCGTCGAAAGCAAATTTTTCCCATGTCTGGGTGTACCCTGTATGTACAGGGTGTATCAAAACTATATGCTCCCCCCCTAGGGAAATACTGGTTGGACGGATTTTGCTGAAATTTAACATAGATGTAGACCCAACAAAAATACATGACCAAATTAAAGTTTACGCAAATCGAACAAGCGAGCGTCGAGATAGGAGCAATCATCCAAGGTACAGTGAAAATTCTTGCTGTTTTCACCACTGCACCCGTTTCTTGGAGAATCAGCAGTGCTGGGTCGACGTCAGATCGGTCGGTGATGGCCGAGTCATGCGGCTCTCTGTATTGTGCTCCGTGACCCATCGTGCTGATCGCTACAGCTTCTGAGGCCTTAGCCACCCAATTTCTGGTGACGAATTGTGCACCTTTGTCGCGTGCATTCAGAAAGTGACTGCCGCTGCTTCATCGACGAGACGCACTTGGTCAGTGTCGTTGACCTTTCTCGTAAGCGCGACATGGCCCTCGACACTCGTTTAAAACAATTGTTTAACATTCAATGAGAATTCGTTGCCATAAAACACACAGTAATGTTTTCTACGCAAAACCAACTTTTTTTTCACTGTACCTTGGATAATTGCTCCTATCTCGACGCTCGGTGGTTCGATTTGCGTGAAATTTAATTTGGTCATGTATTTTTGTTAGGCCTACATCTATGTTAAATTTCAGCAAAATCCGTCCAACCAGTATTTCCCTAGGTGGGGGGGGGGAGCATATAGTTTTGATACACCCTATATGGTTGCGTATGTGTATGTACATGTATGTATGTGTATGTGAGAGTGTGAGTGTGAGAGTGTACCAACGTATGTGCGCAGCGTCTTTTCCCCCCGAACACCTGCCAGCCGCAACAGCGAATCACAAGCAAGTCTATAGGTTCGTTGTGCGCCTTTTCGTGCTAGCTCAGCAGGAGGGTTCTGTCGGTGGGACGAGGTCGGAAGGGCGGTCGACGGTCGTCAAGTCGACTGCCGAACGCTCTTCTGAACAAGCTGATCGCTTCCTTTCTCTTCGTCCACAGGCCTGTGGTGACAACACACAGCTGACACATTGCAGCTGACGCCGATTCCCTAGCGGCACTTTATGCGTGGTACGGTACTTGCGATTGGGAGAAGATGCTCAATAGCCATTGACACATTCAACATGTACCCCGCAGATTTGTACTGCAACGGGGCGGGGGAGGGGGAGTAAAAAGCCAACCAACACCAATACTTCGTACCACTAGTTGCACCACTGGCGAAGTCAGCCAAAACCACTAACACAACACACGCTAGAGTGCCCCAATTCATGTTCTTGTCTAACCTTTGAAAAGTTGACGAAAAATTGGCGAATGGCGCAGTGGGAATTGAACCCACGTCTCTGGATTACCGGTCCAGTGTGCTACCGCTACACCACACGCGCACGCCAACCCCTCGTCAAATTCGAAATGAGAAGGCAAAGACAACGAAAGGGCGAGCCTTAGGCCGCAGCACCAAAGTCGTGTCTTTGCCGAAACATATTGAAAAGTTGACGAAAAATTGGCGAATGGCGCAGTGGGAATTGAACCCACGTCTCTGGATTACCGGTCCAGTGTGCTACCGCTACACCACACGCGCACGCCAACCCCTCGTCAAATTCGAAATGAGAAGGCAAAGACAACGAAAGGGCGAGCCTTAGGCCGCAGCACCAAAGTCGTGTCTTTTTTACGTGTTACGTTCGGCAAATGAACGTTCACAGCGTCTTTAAGGGGCCCTTACGAGCACCCAAAAGCGTTGATGAAACCGATTAATCTCGCGTTGTGTCATGTCATGTCTGTCCGTTGGGCTATATGCATTTCCATCAGCAAGGAACGCGGAACGCACACACGAACGGGCGCACACGACGAACCAGCCCAGCGGCGGAGCTGCGGTCGAAATTTCAAAAGCCGAACGAACACACCAATGCACGCACACGAGTCGGCAGTCGCCAACAACACTTCACCGTACGTTCACGTTATTACCCTTTTCTTCGTGTAACGCTCACAGGTGCCCATATGATCCGGAAATAGAAAAATGACTCTTTTGCTATTCGCGAGAGAGGCGGCAACCGAACCACTGATTTCGGCACCACATTTAGGCTTACGGTACATACAGCCGTGCGTGCGTGCTGGGGTGTGTCTGCCACGCCAGTGGTTCGATCAGCCTCCTCAGTGGGCTGCTGCTGGTCGAGTGGCGGGGCGCAGCAGTGGTTCAGCAGCACTTCTTCTTCTGTCGACTAGCGGCGTCGGCGTCGTCGTCGCTGTCGGCGACCACGATGCCGCCTCGGCCGCCCAGCGACGACGCGACCCCGCCGCCTCCGCCTCCGATTCCAGAGGACGCCTTCACCGTTTGCAGCATCTCTGAGACACAGAGATAGGGACCATCAACACCAGAAAGCCTCGAATAAGGGGCAGCCCCCCCCCCCCCCCCGATAGCTGCAACGAAGGAGGGGGGCGGCGTGGGCGAACCGCGAGTGCAGTGTGGCCAAGAGGAGATGCGCTTCGACGTCGACGTCGGTTACCGAGCCGCCTTTCTGTGGGCGCGTCCGCTGCTGCGCCTTCAGACGGCGCAACCGTTCCACGGTCGCGTCTACGTCAAGGGCTTCCACGCGGAGACGGGCTGCATCAAGCGAGCGGCCGACGATCCCTCGACCGCGCCTCGCCGGCGCCACGCATTCCTCTCCGTCCAACTCAGCGGGCCCTTCTCGTGCGGCGCCGAGCGACGCAGGTTACCCCAACCCAGCCCAGGCGCGCATTCTTTTGGTGACAGTTCGAGCATCGCGCGCTTCAGAGGGACCCTGAGAGAAAATGGGGAAGGAGCGCCCCGACAGGGCGTTGGCTATCTGATTACGGTTGTCGTCAGCTTCCACGACCGCTTCATCACGAAAGTGGATCGTGCGTTCCGCGTGCACTGCGCCTTCATGGAAGCGGAGAAGGTGGTGGACCGGGCGCTCGACGTCTCGATGGTGGGGCCTGTGGAGGACGTCGACATCGACCTGCCGATGCCGTTGTGTCAGTACGAGATCGGCAACAACGACCCGGCCCTGGGTCGGCTGGGCCAGCCGCTGTTCTTCGCCACGGTGGGCCAGAAGGTCATCCACCGGTGGTCGTGCGAGGGCAGTGCCTCGAACGCCTACTGCATGCGCGTGCACAGCTGCCGCGCGACGCACGACCGCGCGCAGCTGGGCCAGGACCTCGTCATCGACGAGGACGGCTGCTCCGTCGACCGACACCTCTTGCCGGTGCCGCCCTTTCGCCGTCCCAACATGAAGCGGATCAGCGGGCCGTTTAGAATCCCCGCCACCTGGCGGGCCGATTGACGTACGAGAGCGAGACGCACGTGTTCAAGTACGCGGACGAGACGGACATCCGCTTCGAGTGCCGCATCAAGCTCACGTCCAAGCCGGCCGCCGGCCTCTGTCCCGCCGACCCGCTGCAGCACTGCTCCAACACCACGGGACCCGACTCGAGGAGGCGCTTCAAGCGGCAGGCGCCAGCGCTCCGACTGCGTACGCCCGCCACATACCCTACGTTGTACTCTCTTCTACTGAGGTTTTGCAGTGGGCGGCAGCGGCAGTCGTGAAACGGCGACGAACGAGTCCGAGGACCAGTCGGTGAGCAGCGGCGTCTCCGTCGTCGCGCTCGACAGGACCGACGACGGTGCGGTTGTGGAGCAGATGCACGCCATCGAGCGCACCTTGTCCGCTCGGCGGCGCGAACAAGTCGTCGACGTACAGGGCGGTGAGAAACCAGTGCTCCGCGTCGCTCGCTACACCGCCTTTACTGCGCGCGCGCGTTCACGTTCAGCTGCCGCGCCACAGACCGAAGAACGAGCGCCCAAAGAGAGCTGCGCCTACGACCCGACGCTCTCGCTCTTCCTGCCACTGCTCATCGGCTGCCTGCCTGCCGTCATTCTCGCCGTCGTCTTCAGTCGCGTCGCTGCGGAGCCCGCAAAAAAGGGGTGATCCCCCACTAAGTAGGCGCGAGTACAATACCGACCTAAGACTACACGTCTACTGCTTGAACGGCCGATCCACAAGACTGGGGCGTCTTCGTGACTAGTTCTGGGTTGTTCGCATTGTGACTTTTACGCTCTTCACTCTGATTTTTGCCGCTCGCTTGTCGACTTTGTATGCAAACTACAGTAACTACGCTTCACCGTTGTTCTCTTTGGCTCCGTTCGATGCGTGCGCTTGCCGAAAGTGCGGCGACTAGGAGAGGAGCACGTGGAGACGGAAATCACGGTTCACTGTCTCGTTGAAGTGTGTCTAGTGCACGTTCTCGCGGTCGTCTTGTTCCTCGCAGCCGACGCGAGGGGTCTCAGCAACGTCGATGTCGTCGCGATTGTCGAGCGTCGCCGTCGTCGTCAGCGCGTCGACCTTGTGCGTTGCCGAAGGCTGGCCGGCGTCCCACAGGTAGGCGCTCGCTGGCGTCGACAGCGTCGAGCAGTTGTTCGGCACAACGGACAGCTCGTCGGACAGTGCTGCCAACTCTTCATCGTCCGAGTCATTCGCGTCCGTCACCCGCGGCGTTGCAGGAGTGGAGGAGTGGCGCAGTTTCTTGAGTCTTGCTGACAATTTCTTTGGTTTCGACATTTTCTGACCGAGCATCGCCGCTTTCTTTGAGACAGCCGCTGCGGCTGCTCCAGCTCTGGCCGCTGCGGCCGCGCAGCATTCTTTCGCGAGGGAGCAGCCGGCGCGTTCGGGCGCAGAGCACATCGCCGCCTCCGCTCTAGACCACGACTCCACCGCGGCGCAGAGAGAGCCGGCGCACGACGCCATGTCGATGGCCGCCGAAATCGACTGCTGCATACGATTTTGGTCGTGCTGTACGATCGGCTTCTTGGTACGGCACGTGCGGCGGGCGCCACCGGCGCCCATTCCTTTTTTCTTAAACATTTTGAAACTACTTCAAAACAGCACCCCATCCGAAGCAGTAGCAGCATGAAATCACATTTCTAGGCTTGTCAACAACGTGCACACCTGTCGCTGTCCGCGACCGACTCTCGAGTGGTGAGTGCTGACTTTTGACGAAAGAAGGACGTCAGTGCCGCAGCGGCGGCGTGTGCGTGTGTGTGTGTTTTTGGCGTTGCGTCATGCTGGCAGTAGGCAAGGCTTGTCGGCGTGTCCAACAGCCGGATGGCGTGCCAGCTGGGCCCGCTCGACCTGCCCATCGACCCCCGGACGGCGGCGTGCCCATCGACCCGCGCTGCCAGCGATATGGTGTACCAAAGCGCAACATGCAAATTGAGTCACCGAATGGATACGCTAGGTCGCTGTCTTTTCTCCATCGTCATTCACCATGATGCTGTTGATACGCTAAGTCTCGCATTACTTCCAGCCCGTGTTTGCGTGTCAGTCAATATCGATGTCTGTCGCTTGACCCGCCCCACACCCGGGGGGGGGGGAGGAGCAAAAAGCCATACAACACCAATACTTCGTACACCAAGAGCGAAGACGCAAACCCACCCGCACTAGTTGCACCACTGGTCGAGTTAGCCCAAACCACTAACACGACACACGCTAGAGTGCCCCAATTCATGTTCTTTTCTAACCTTATTCCGTGTTATGTTCGGCAAATGAACGTTCACAGCGTCTTTAAGGGGTCCTTACGAGCACCCAAAAGCGCTGATGAAACCGATTAATCTCGCGTTGTGTCATGTCATGTCTGTCCGTTGGGCTATATGTATTTCCATCAGCAAGGAACGCGGAACGCACACACGAACGGGCGCACACGACGGGCCAGCCCTGCGGCGGAGCTGCGGTCAAAATTTCAAAGCCGAACAAACACCCAATGCACGCACACGAGTCGGCAGTCGCCGACAACACTTCACCGTACGTTCATTTTATTACCCTTTTCTTCGTGTAACGCTCACAGGTGCCCATATGATACGGAAATAGAAAAATGACTATTTTGCTATTCGCGAGAGGGGCGGCAACCGAACCACTGACTTCGGCACCACATTTAGGCTTACTGTACATACAGCCAGCCGTGCGTGCGTGCTGGGGTGTGTCTGCCACGCCAGTGGTTCGGTCAGCCTCCTCAGTGGGCTGCTGCTGGTCGAGTGGCGGGGCGCAGCAGTGGTTCAGCAGCACTTCTTCTTCTGTCGACTAGCGGCGTGGGGGTCGTCGTCGCTGTCGGCGACCACGATGCCGCCTCGGCCGCCCAGCGACGACGCGACCCCGCCGCCTCCGCCTCCGCTTCCAGAGGACGCCTTCACCGTTTGCAGCATCTCTGAGACACAGAGATAGGGACCATCAACACCAGGAAGCCTCGAAAAAGGGGCAGCCCCCCCCCCCGATAGCTGCAACGAAGGAGGGGGGCGGTGGGGGTGCGGAGGAGGCCCCCCCCCCACCGTCCCCCCGAATTTTTCTAGTTTTGCAACCTGCCGATAGTGAAAAAAGCTCTAGCCCTATTACAAAGCGATATTGACTATAACCACCAATATAACGTTGTTTAGACCCTACCTGGACGAAAGGTACGCATTTCGACGATATTTTGTTTATTTTGTGGCACAACTTCTACCTCCACCACTTTTGGGTGCCCCTCAAAATCCCCTTGGGCATGACTGGGTAACAGGTATGCTAGACTTCGCAGTCACCTCACGTAGTTCGTTTTGCGTCCGTTCACGCGCGTCGGTTCGCTCTACAGTGCGACAGGTTGAAAGGAATGAGGCGTCGCGTACTTTTGGTGACTTCAAGGAAGAGGGAGTCGACGCCCTGGCCTTGCTTGGCCGACGTCTCGGCGTAGAAGGCGCCCACGCTGTCCGCGTAGCTGAAAGCCCTTTCCCTTCTCAGCGTGCCAGCGCCTTGCGACTGTGGGGGGGGGGGTGGGACGGACTCAACCTCTTGGCGGCGTCGTGGTCGACGCGTCTCTGCTTGAGGAGGTCGATCTTGTTGCCGACGATCATGAGCACAACGCCGTCGCCCAGCATCCGGCGCAGCTCCTTCACCCACATCTTCACCTGCGAATACAACTGTCAACGTCAGCTGCTCCATTTCAACACCTTTTCCCCTTCAAATTACGGTCCATTTTATGGTGAGAGTGAAGACACCCACACCCCTGATATGGCACGTCAAGCAGAAACGACTACGACCATCGGACGCGATTGTGATAATCTCACAGCTACTAAATACGTGACAAACTTGTCTGGACGTGCAACCGTTGTTGTGGAGACAAGTGTTGAACTACTTGCTCCAGGAAAAACAAAAAAACGCTTAAATGTTGGGTCGTAGAAGACGTACCTTCTCAAAGGAGTGCTCGTCAGTGACGTCAAAAACGAGGAGGGCGCCGTGGCTGTCGCGGTAGTAGATGGGTCCGAGCGCGTGGAAGCGCTCCTGGCCCGCCGTGTCCTGCAGTGGTGACGACGAACAATGAAACTGTCTTCTTTCAATTGTGAGGTTGATAGTGTCGAAGTGCTAGCGTACACACCCAGATGTTCAGCTCGACCCGCCGACCGCTGATGTTCAGCTTCTTGCACAAGAAGGACGCCTGAATGGGCGACGCAATGGGATGACCATAGACACGATCGCTAGCAGACATCGTCATGGTGCACACACGCGTACTGCTGGAATGCAATGGAAATGAAATGTATTTTAATCGAATAACTTGTTTGTTTGTGTGTGGGCCGCTTCTATGATCGCGGGGGCCTCTCTCTGGTCACAATCGACCGCTGCTAGTTAGAGATGAGACCCAGACCCATCATGGGGGCTGGCTGGCTCCCCTCTTGTCGAATCGAATATCTCAGCTTTACTTACACTGGGATAATTTCCGTAAGGCATTGTCGGCATTGGCGAAGGAAGGGCTACCCTTACTATTGGCTGCAGCTTTGTGTGCGCCCACAACACACAATGCTGCGGCTCACTTACTGAACGCTACCACGTCATAACGTTGTTCGTCCATCAGTCTGTCTGCCAGCCTCAAACACCGCTTACTTGCAGTGTCTCTAGGTGCTGCATGTTGAACTTGTTCTGCACGTATCTGAGCACGATGGAGGTCTTGCCCACCGCTCCCTCCCCCAACAGCACCACCTTGAAGCGCTGCAGCTCCGCCCCACTACCGCCATCGCCTTGCGAACTCGACGCGGCAGCGTTCAGGTCCATATGCCCGCGACCGCAAACGTCCTGCCTGCCACATCATATTTGTGCACCTTTTTTGGCTTTAATGCTTTTTTAGCTTACAGACTTTGAACCATCTCAAGCATCCTTTTAATAAAAGACAATTATTGAGTAACATTTCGATACTAACAGAAATTGACCCCGCCCCCAACCGACCAAATTTCCACGGGTAGGGCAAGGGATATCTATGACTCAGGAAGGCGCCCCTTGGACACAACACAACCACAAAAGATATGACCAATGTAAACAATGCAACTATTCACGCGCGAAGAGCTGGGAGTTTTATTCACGTGACGCGACGCACGCGCGAATAAGAACGCACGCACGCACGCACAATAACAACAAGAGATGCAGATGAGAGTGTGCGTAGGGCAGCAATGTTAAAGAATTAAAACAAAAAAGTTTACGCACAACGCACACACTCCGAGTCTCTGACATTTACAGTTGGCCGCATTGTGATATGACAATGGGTATTTTCGGGGTGTTGTTCGCGCCTGTGGGCACGTTCTCCACTTTGCGCACGGTCAACATGCCGTCCAGAACGCGACCTAAACAGTGTGCAGCGTCAACAAATGTCCACTCACCCAGTGTCCACTCTCAGACATAGTCGTGCGAATTTAGTCAATTTAATTTTGAGAGAATTTTGCTAATTCCTGTCGCCCACCGAAGACGACGTGTTTGCCGTCTAAGAAGTCGGCCTTGGCGCAGGTGACAAAGAACTGACAGCCGTTCGTGTCCCTGCCGGCGTTCGCCTCAACATTTCATGCATATTAATTATCATTATTAAATCGCAAATTAAATTCAGGATAATCCACCATGGAAAGCGTGCCCGGTCCCTCGTGCTTGAGATCGAAATTCTCATCTTGAAATTTCGCGCCATAGATGCTCATGAGACCCGTGCCGTCGTTCTGAATCTCCTTGAGCTTTCAAATAAAAAAAAAATCAAAAAAAAATTAAAGAAGCTACATTGACAAAGTCGCCGCCCTGCACCATAAAGTCCTTGATGACCCTGTGGAACTGCGACTTCTTGTAGCCGACCGGTACGCCGTCCTTTCGAAACTCGCCCGTGCAGAGCTGTCGAAAATTCTCCGCGGTTCGAGGCACCACGTCCGCGTACAATTCCATCGTTATTCTGCCTAAAATTTCGAAATACAAAGCAAAAAACTAGAACAAAAAAAGCGGCAGGTAGGTACCGATGTCAGAGCCGGCGGCCGTGATGTCCATAAAGACGACCGGATTGTCCGGCTGCCGAAGCATCTCAACGATCTTGGCCCACTCGCTCATCTCCGCTGCTGGCTTTTACCGTCTTTTTACCTTTTTACAAAATTTTTGGGAAACCTAAGCTCAGTGAACCAGTGAACCAGTGAACCAGTGAACCGAGAGAAACACACCATAATATTTTAAATGCGTTGACTCTCGTTGCTCAACCGTTATTTTTACAATTTGCACAATTTTTACAATAGGTTAATCTAAGTAATCCTATAGTTGTATTTTATTTTATTTCTTAGGCTTAAGCTTAAGCTTAGGCTTTTGCGTAGGCTTCAGGCTTGTGCGAGCGCGCGCATGTCCACATGCCTGCACACCTAACATGCACGCGCGCATGGGCGTGCACGCACGTGCTCTCTGCAGGCACGCACGCACCCTCGCACGCACGCACGCACGCGCGGCACGCACACAAGCACATGCACGCACGCGCGCAGGCACGCACCGCACAGATACACAAGGACACCCACGCCCGCACGCTCACACGCGCGCACGCTCGCACAAACGCACAAGCGCGCACGCACGTGCACTCAGGCGCGCACGCATGCGCGCGGGCACTTCTTCTTCTTCTTTCCTGAGGCCGGCTCCGGCGTCGTCCATGGGAGTGGCCGACGTCGGAGCAGAGAGCGTCCGCGCTTGGGCGCTATAAACTCTCTATCAGCCGAAAAAAATAGATGAACGTTTCACCCCACAGAGACAGGTACGAGATCTGCCGTTGGGTGAAGATTGGGGTGGGCATTTGACTGCCCAGAAAGAGGTCCGTCAGCCAGGGAAACAGGAATAGCCTGCCGCCCAAGGATGGAAATTGACTAGGCAGGCAGACAGCACGTTGCTCACCTAGTGTTAGGGTTAGTAGTCAGACGCCACCCCTTTCGGGGCCGCGTCCGCGGACGCCACCCCTTTCGGGGCCGCGTCCGTCCTAGAAGTCGGGCGACACCTCGTCGTCCACGTCGGCCTCGTCGGCCACCGCGGACGGCGTGGTGTCCTTGTCGGCCACTTGCAGGGCCCCGGTGGAGTCCACCAGGGCGTCCTCCTCCGAGGTCGCTGGGGGCGCGACCCCAAGAGGGCGTCCTCTTCCAGCTGCTCCGCTGCGGCGGCCTTTGCCTGCTGCTGCTCCTTGCGGCGTTCGGCCGAGGCCAGCTGGACCAGCCCCGTCTCGAACCAGACCTGCATGTTGTTGGCGCAGAGGACGGCGTAGGAGGCGTCCTCGACGAGCCTGGAGTAGCTGGTGGTGTCGGGGCGCCTCGAGACGGAGCGCACCACCGTCCACCTGTCGGTGTTCAGGCCCGGGTTCTGCTTTGCGAGCATGCCGAGCATGAACTTCTCGTCAGCGACGCCGTCGTCGATGAACGTGCCGTGGACCAGGTGAGAGGGACCGTCGACCACTTGGGACGGTGTCCCGACGATCCAGCTCTGCCCGTCCCACGGCGGGATCTCCTTGACGACCTCGCGGAGCCAGGCGCCCGTGTCTTTGTCGTGGGGGGCCAGCAGTAGAGCGCCGCCGCGGCCCACGCGACCCCACTCGTCGAAGCGCAGCAGCGGCGCGTTGTCGACGCCCATCAGGGTGGCCCGGAGACGCTGGCGGATGAACTTCAGCGCCGCGTCTCCGGCCTCCTTGCTCAGCTGCCTCTTGTCGGCCAGGCCGATGCCGACGAGCTTCCTCCGCTGCTCCGAGACGTTTCGGCTGGCCGGCGTCTCGGTGACGGCGGAGTCCGCCGCCGTGCACGGCCTCTTGGCGTCGGGGGCGGGCTCGGGATTCGAGCTCGCCGACGAGTTGGCGCCGCCGGCCGCCAGCTGAGCGGCGGCCTCCTTCGCCTTGATCCTCTTGCGCTTTCGGCTGCCCGGTTTCACCTTCTTGGGCGGCATCTGGGGAGCAGCCACCGGCACCTGCTGAGCAGTCGCCGGCGACTGCTGGGCCGTCACCGCCCTCGAAGGCTCCACCGAGCCGCCTCCACCGCTCTTGTTGCCGATCATCACGACCGCCTTCGTCACCTTGCGCTCTCCGTTGCCAGACATCTAGACAAGAAACAGAAGAGGTGTGAGGCGTCACTTTGCGAGAAGTGAGGTAGGTGATAGATAGGCCAATACCATTCGCATGTGTACATGTGCGCGCTTCGCGCCTGCGTGCCCGCGCATCGCGCGCGGGCACGCAGGCATGTGGACATGTGCGCGCTTGCACAAGCCTGAAGCCTAAGCCTAAGCAAAAGCATAAGCTTAAGGCAATCCTCAAGCACGCACGTGCACGCGCACAGGCACGCGCACACGGGCACGCTCGCACGAACCCAAACCTAAATCCTGAGTCTAAGCATATTAGCCTAAGCCTATTGTGTGTGATCGCGTTGTTAGTATTTTACAGTTAAGCACTGAGCGTCAACGCATTTAAAATATTATGGTGTGTTTCTCTCGGTTCACTGGTTCACTGGTTCACTGGTTCACTGAGCTTAGGTTTCCCAAATTTTTTTTATAGAAAACTTTCGAAACAAATTTTCCACACGCACAGGCAACAAGCGCGTAAATATAACCGAACAACGTACGCAAAGCGCGCGAGTTCAAGGTCCAGCAGGTTCGCGCAAGATGATCGTCCAGCCGGAGTAGCGAGCGCGACGCAACTTTTGTATGTTCTGCTCTGCAGATTGGCCTACTTCAACTACTTGTTTCCTAAGCTTTTGTCGCTGCTACAACTATCTGCAAGCTTACGATTTCGTGTTTGGTGTGTGCGTGGGTCCTGGCATTTCGTCGTCGTCGTCTTGGCGCCCACGGGGGTGGGTGGGGGTTCAACACCGCCTCTGTCACTGAGTCACCAATCAATCTCCTTGGGCAGAAAGAAGGATGAACGTTCTCATTGCCTCGGTGTAGAACGGTCGCGGTATAGGGCTTCAGCCCGAAATCCGTGCCTGGTTGGTGGCCCACCTTCCCTCGCGGGTGAAGAACGACATGGCGGTAGTGATAGAGCGGTATTTATGCTGCATCGCCATCCTTCGTACCTCGTGCGTTGGTTCAGGGTCCCTGCACTGTCGGTGCTTGCATCAATAAAAAAACATTGATTGATTGATTCTTTTTGCGGACGCCGCCAAGCGCAACAGACGGCGGACACAACCCGAGTACACTCGCAGAACTTTGTACATGTGTACACGACGACGGCGAGCACAGGTGATGCTACTCGATGTTATGCGGCGCTCTGCTGCGTCTGTCTGGCGATGTTGCGCTTGAGCACCTCGCTCTTAAAGCGCCTGCTGAGGCCCGCCTGCCAGAACATGAGCAGCTTGAGATCCGCCTCCGAACAGCGCAAGACGGCGTGTAGTAGCGTCTTCTTGACTTCGGCCGTCAGCTGCGGCTTCTCCTTACTGAACTGATACAGGAGCTTGGCCTTGTTTAGCCACTGGTCCAGCGTCGACTGGATCAGCGTGCAGAGGACCTGCACGAGAGCACGGACTGCGCGATCCACTTCTTCTGTGAAAGCAAATGGCAAGCCATGAATATGGACTCACGGCTGGGTTGAGTCCGCGGTCCGAGACGAGCTGAGCGAAGCGAGACACCAGCTGAATTCGGCCCACTCGCGGCCCATGTTCGTCCCAGACTAACAGTCGACAAGAAGTCACGTCGCCGCATCTGACAGTCATCATGCCATTAATCGTACATGTCGAACGGACGCCGACTTTTTTAGTGAGACCACCTAGACTCCATGAGCAGAGCGGCTCCACTCTGCTGCTGTGCTTGCTCGGTCGTCGGCAGAGTGGCGACGCCGACCAAATTGGACGCGCTCGTGTTCCAGTGGCTCGTCGTCGTCGTCGCCGCTATTTCGCAGTTGTTGTCGAGTTTGACGCAGCCGACGGGCAGGAGGACGGCCAGAGCCTTGAGGAAGCGCGCCCTGACGCGGCGATCCTCGCAGACGACGAGGATTGGATCGCCGACTAGCAGCGTCTCGAGCAGCCGCTCCAAGTCGGCCATCGGCAGGATCCGCGCTAGCATCTGCAGGTCCGAGCAGGGATGCGCACCGCCCCCGCTCTCGGCACTACTCTCCGCTGGTGACGGAGAGTGCGCGTCAGCGCTAGACGAGCCGCCGTCCACCGACCGCTCCATGTCCGCCGCGAAGAAACGCACTGGAAAGAGAGAGAGTTGAACCGCTGTAAAGGAATACATGCCCGTACTCCCCTCCACTCTCCTAGTCCTGGCCCACCAACACCAACTTGTTCAAACGTTTTTACGTGTATTACATTACACGTTGGTTTCGGTAAAAAATTGCTGCGTGTGTACCAGTTCTATTTACCCCTCGTCAGCCATGCACGGTTGCAGGCATGGTTGAGAAAGGAAAGGAAGGTCACCAAGTGTCATGTATTTCCCAAGATTCCGACTGGGTTGCATCGGTGCGGTGATTGCATTGAATCGTACGCTCTACCTCTCGTGTCTCTGGGCAGTTTCTCTTGCTTGTCATCGTCGCCGACTTGGGCGACCTGTGGAGGGGACATGTTGTCGAGAAGGTGGTGGCAGTGGGACTCTCGGCGTTCCTCGTCCACTTCTCGTCTCTTCACGGCGTTCTCGGCCGGCCTACCAGACAGCAGCAGCTCCACGCAGCGGTCGGACTCGCGCTTCAGCACGTACACGAAGCACCTGACAAGAGAAACAAGGGATTGGGAGGAGAGAAGAGGAGAAGAGGTGAGGGAGGGCAGTGGGGATCCAGACTTTTCTGAGGAGAGGACTTTCCAGAAGGGGGACCTGTTGAAATTCATGGATGACAAAACGTTTCGGCGGTGACGTCCTCCTATTTGTATCTTTCTCTGTGCTGCGCTCCCAGTCCCACCCCCAGCGTTTTTCTATATCCGTAGGGAAGATTGGGTGACCCAGTCTGGGTCCATTCCTCGCCTCCCTCCCCTCCTGGACACGCCCACTGTGTGCGTGCGTGCGTGCGGGGCAGTGTAGGGACCTGTGGAGAATGCGGAAGATGTCCGGTTCGCCGGTGAGCACAGTGAGACTCCTGTTGGGCTGGACGTCGATCCGTCGGCAGTCGGCGGCGACCGGTCGACGGCTGGCGATGGCGGCGCGCTCGTCGTGTGCACCGTTGTCGGCGGCGGTGTTGGATTTGGGCAGGAAGAAGCCAGACGGCAGGATGGCGGCGCGCTCGACGCTCGCGAGAGGCACGGCCGTCGAGGCGTGACTCCCCGACGGCTGGCGCGTCTTCCGCTGCTCCTCCGAACGGAACACCGCCTGCGCCTTCGCCTGAGACGCCGACACGCAGTGCGACTTTTCATCGCATTTCTTCTGGTCATTTTGGCCAAAAGAGGTACGTACCATTCAAGCGTACAAGTTTGATCAATCCCAATTCTCCCCTGTCTTCTCTTTTCCCCAAGATGTACAACCCTGGCTCAATTTCCGTGGGGGGGGGGGTGTGGTGCACCTTGAGCATGTCGACGACGCGTCCCAGCGCGTCGACGAGGGCGTCGTGGGCGTTGACGACCAGCATGCGGTCGTCGGCTAGGACTGCGAGGGAGTAGCGCCGCTTGAAGCCGCGCGCCCTGCTGTCGGCGACGCTGAACTGCAGCGCGACCGCGTAGCCGTGCAGCTCGTCGCCGAACAGGCACACCGACGACGAAGACGTAGACTCGTCTGCAAGCAACACGACCTATTGGTGGGACGATGGTGGAGTGGAGGTGCACAACATTGAGGGTCAGCGTGTACTGATGATACTGCAAATCAGGAAATATTGACACGCAATTAGCTTTTGGCACAACACGACTCACTCGTTCTCCCAAATTAAAAAGGTGGTCCGAATCAAAACGTATTGTAGCGAAAATCTGTTCAGGGCTGTAGATACAATATAGACGCATCCAGATTCTATGTTCCATTGTCGACTAAAATTTACCTGTGCTCTAAGAGGTGTTTGTTTGAACCATTCGGTCTGGTCGGAGGGTGTACAGCGGAGGGTGTACGGAGGTTTGAGACTTCTCACCAGCGGCGAGTGCGGCGCTTTCGGGGAAGACCTCGCAGCTGAGGCTGCTGACGCAGGCGCTGTTGGCCGCCTCGCACACGCACTCCTCGTAGGGGAATTGGCTGCCCACGAAGCTCACCTCGTGCTCGTGGTCGTTCGTAAGGAACCCGGGGTACCAGCTCGCCGTCGACGAGCCTGCACACAGCTCGGTGCCACTAAGATACTTACTTACCACAGCCAACGAGACTCACAAGCTGGACAGAACGAGTCCTTATCGAGCGTCGACTGGGCAATTCTGCCGAGAATGACGTCATAGTCGCCGTAGAAGCGCTTCTTGCCGCCCTCGCCTGTGAAACTCTTCCAAATCTCATCGCTCAACATTGTTGAGGCAACAAACTCGTCCGGTAGAGTGAGTCATCCCAGACGAACATGGAAATTGTGTCGACAAACGGACAGTATACCTTGGGAATCGTCCGCCAAGACGGTGAGCTGCTGCGAGAGCGACACTCTCGCATTGGGATCGCCGCTGTCGACCGACTTCGCGGCGCCGCCGCCGCCGCAGCTGCTCTCAGATCCCTGCGACACTGGAGTGTCGCCGTTGTCGCCGAGTCGAGTGGACGGCGACGACTCGCAAATCGTGGCGAGACTCAAAGATTGCGCGTCCAAGAGATCGGCCGCTCTGCGGAAGGGCTGCACGCAGAAGACGATGCGCGGCCCGTGCGTCTCGCAGAAGTGGCACAGGCACACCACCGCGTCCATCGCAGCGCCGCTGCCGAGTCGGCAATCTCGAAACTAGCGTCGGCAACGCGTGCAGAACGCACCAAAATGATATTCGTGCGCTTTGTTGCCGCCTCGATGTTTTATGAAAAGTGAGGCAGAGACAAGGTGTGGACCGGACAAAAAGTACGATAGCGTTTTGCGCTTCGCGTTGCTACATTTAAATGTGATGGGAATGATCGGAGCCGCTTGATCAGCAGTGATCGGTTTTCGCTTAAAGCCGACTGTCCTGGGGGTCCTTGTCAGCAGAACCGACCCCAATTCCTGCAGTTCCTGCAGGCCGGTGGAGACTGGGTCTCTCGTGCTCTATGCTCTATGTGCATTCGTCGTCCAATGCTCTATGTGCATTATCCCCCCCCCCCCCCCAAGATCACTGAAACGGCCCCAAATGGCTGGCTCGTGCAGAGAAAACTTGGACCTTGAGGAAAATGTGCTAAAGAGCATCAATTTGTGGTTACGATGGGAAACGCGGTCACACTCTCGTGTCTCTACTAGAGGTCACGTCCATATTCTGGGACCTTGTTTGAAGTTTAACCTGACGCGATGCAGTAACGGCGCCGGAGATGGTATATGGCGAACTTGGTCCAGACACTGCAACTGCAGACACGCTGACCACAGTTAAAATCTGTAGAGCTATGCACGCTGCTCCTCCGTGTGGCCAACGTTGTACTGTCCATGCATCTATTGCCGACTTCTTTCATCTAAGCAGGACGGCGTAAGACGCGCTCTATGCACTCAGACGTCTCCGGATGAGAATTGTTTCTGTCACAAGTGGCTGACGACGAGCAGCGTGTTGCCGTTGCCGGTGAGACAGGAGGGCGAGGGCGGAGGGGGCGGCTGCTGGGCGCTCGTCTTCCGGGAGCGTATCTGCAGCAGTTCCAGATTGTCCGTCTCCGTGGCCCGTCGTCGTCTCTCGGACTCGGACTGCGACATGGGGTTCTTGGTGGCGTAGATGAGTGGAGACAGCGCCATGTTGACGAAAATGAAGCTGTCCAGCCAGTACACGTGCTGAATGCGGATTAGCTGTACAGAGACGCTGCTAATAACGGCAGCTTCAAGACTACAGACACGCTGAGTCAATGGAACCTGTCCTGTTGTTGCAATCAACAACGTTGTGTTCATTAGTTGGCGCAGTGAGTAGGTTTGCGCATATAATTGCCGATGCAGAGGGGCAGTGGTTGATTGCAATATGTACACGGCTGGGGTGGACGCACCTGTGTGAGGAAAGGCAGGAGGTGTGGCTTGACTAGACAGAGGACGGAGACGCAGACGTAGGGCAGCCAGCAGAGGAGGTAGGACAAGACGATGATCGCCGCCTTCTTCGACGACCGACTCCGCATCTGTCGCATGCTCGACGCCGACGACGAGACCACGGTCGCCGTCGATCGACACGACGTGCGCGTGGACGGTCGCACGCTCACTGGGCGCGCGCGGCGCACACGACTCTCGGGCGACCGACAGAAAGAAAGAGCGAGGCCGGGAACTCACGAAGACTGGCCGTGGGCTCCTCGAGGAAGCCGTTGCTGGCCGAGGCGTCCGCCCGGCGGGACCTGCTCGAGCAGCGCCGGCTGAACGAGTCCGCCCTGGCGCTGGAGCTGGGTCTAGTGATGGAGCTGCAGCTGGACACCGTCCGCCGACTCCTGGGACTGCTGCCGTTCTCCGACTGCCGCTCGCCGCCGCAGCAGCGCTCGGGCCGGCGGCGTCCGTGTCGCGTGCGGTCGGCCAGCCACAACTTGAGCAGGACGTAGACGTAGCTCAGGGCGATGACGAGGAATGGCAGACCGAAGGCCGTGAGCAGATGGAAGGCCTCGTAGAGGGGCGCGACGTAGGGACGCGTCCAGAAGGTGGGCCGGCCCTGGTGCCGGTGGATTTGCACGTTCGAGGCGCACTGCACGAAGCCGGCGCTCGCGTTGTCGACGCGCACGCGGACGGTGTCGAAGACGAACGACTGCGGCGCGCTGCCCACCAAGCCGAGCAGCCAGCAGGCGCTCAAACTCAAATAGTTTGAAGCGCGCGGACCGCGCCGCGAACCGGCTTTTGAAGGCGTGCAGATGCCGCGACCGCCGCCGCCCGACAGCAGCGACATCTTCGCCACCTGCGCAGAAGATTAGTCAGTCATCGGAATAAATTACCTAGATAGATAAGTAAATAAATAGTGTGGTTGAGAAACGAAGACGTTGCAACCAAACAGTATGCTAAGGTGTAATTTGGTGTTCCGAAACAACAGCTCTTTATGGTACATTTAATTTATCGGTCTTGCGTTGCACTCGAGCATTTGTTGCTCAAATACACCGATTGGTCTGTTCACTTGGTCTGTTCACACGATTGGTCTGATAAACTTCACTTCGGCATCATTGTACGCATCATAGATTCGAGAAAAGAATTGTGGGTCAATGTGAGTGCGTTCCTTCGATGTACCTAGTATTTCGCGTCGCTAAAAGCTCTAGACAAAGGGTACGCTGCATCAAACCGCGGTCCGTAAAAGCCAACCTAGCTGGCTATGGATGCTGTCATTTGTTGCTGTCATCCGGTTGGATACAATTCACGTTTAATCCGGTGTTTACGCTAAGAGAATATAGATTGGGGTGGGGTACTCCCAACTTCCCAAGAGCTCACCCTGCTGCGGGACGGTCTGTAGTTGTCGCTGAGTATGAGCGCCCGGTTGAGCGCGATCGCGGCGACCGCGTTCGAGTGGAGACACAAGAGGAAGAGCCAGAGCGTGCGCAGCGCCTTGCAGCCCACGCGGCCGCCCAGGGTCCACTGGAATTTGACGAGCCAGGTCGCCTTCAGCGGGCAGTAGAGCAGCAGCGAGAGCTGCGCCGCGACGCTCAGCTGCAGCTGCAGCACGGCCGACCAGCACGACAGACCAGAGTAGCGCTGCAGCGGCGCAATTTCACATTTTAAGTTCGCCTTGACGACCAACGGACCCGTCGGGCGGTCTTGCGCGCCAGCTTCGCCATGCGATAGGCCTGGATGAGGCGCGTTGTGTCCATCCAGTTGATGGGCAGGCCGACGAAGCAGCTCGACGCCAGCAGCGCCAGTTCGATATACTCGGACGGCGTCATGGCCGACGTCGCCGTCGCCGCCGCGGTCGCGGTCGTCTGTTCGACCGTCGGGGACATTCTTCTCGCTCGAACTCTCAAACTGGCACTAATGGCGCCGTCTCCGAGAGCACACGGCCAGCAGGAAAAACACACGCACAAACATGCACTTTGCTCGCGCCCGAGTAATTAACGCAGCGTCGTCGACTCATTCATTAGGGCCTTCAGCCAACCAGGACGAAGGTATCGACAGGTGTTTGAACTCGAGGCGGCCCAGGTCGCGGCGGAGTTTGCCCGGTGAAAAACAAGTTCTCATCAGCTTTTTGCCCGGATCTCGTGCCAAGGACATTGGCGCACGGCTCATAAGCTAACATGCATGCACAAGTGAAACTCAGTATGATAGGTTGCTGCTCACTGAGTCAAAGACGCGACGCTCTTCGGACCATCCCGGCAGGGCAGCGATGCTCGTCCTCCTCCCGCAGGCAGGCGGCCAGTGACGCGCAACGGCTCAAATGACAGCCAATATCGGATGCGGCTAAATTAGTGTCTGGTTCACATTTAGGAGCCGCGGGCTAAGTTTGTCCACACGACCACGACGACCACGGTATACACGTGCGCGCGTTCGTGCGTGCCTCCGAGACGGGGGGGGGGGGCTGCCGAGCCACTTTCAAGGGCCATAGAGCGGAAGTCGTGCGACGGCGGCAGCGGCTCTCAATTCAATCGAATCAGTGACTAAAAGCCGCTAACTACGCACGAGCTGGAATTTGCCTCTGAGAATGGAATGGGTGCGCGCGCCAAACCCGCACGTTGCATGCCTCTATGTCTAATGGCTGCGAAGTGCATCTTGTCGCAGAAGAGAAAGTATGCAATTGTAATGGAAATGTACTCGGCTCGACAATGGGCAAAGAAGAAATACATGCCAAAATGCACATTTTCATATGCATGCATACAAGTACGTCAGCCGGCTCGCAAGCAAGCGCCGCTTCCGTGAGACACGCGTCAATAGGGGGCTAATTCGAGAGCACCTACGATCACCAGCGGAGATTAGATGTCGTCAGTCGCTATTTCATTAACATCCGTCTCGTACGCAACGGACGGAAATGCGTACTAAATAGGTACTGACGCAAGTCAGTCTTCTGATTAAAATAAACGCAGTTCAACCTCTTATCGCCTTGATTAGCCTATTTCGAGACTCAGCTGTTTGCCGCGTCGCTGCTTCCGAACCTAATGTGGCGCGAGCCGGCACGTTCTATCCGTGGTCTATACATTCGGCTTGGAGGACATGACAATTTTCGGCTCCTAAACTACGGTAGAAATTCCCCTTTACCTGTCGCTTCGTCCGGCCGCCCAGACTAGCCGAGATTCCGTCAGCAATCGCTTTTTGGGCCCTTCCCTCAATGAATACGCGTCTAGACGCGGTTTGGGTGGCAAATTTCGACGCTTTTTCCTTCCCCATAGAGCCTGATATTATGACGCAGACGGAGAGGTGGGGGTGGTCGCTGCTGGCGGCGCCACGGGGGTAGAGGGGCAGGGGCGTCAGCGGCGCAGCGCTAGTTTATTGCTCGCGCTAGCCGGCAGACGAAGACAAGACAACGCGAAACGAAGGCGATTTTCTGCTTTCAAATCGCGGTCACGCCTCCAATAAGCTGAGACGTTCACGGCCTAGCAAAGCGCAGAGCGTCTCTGACGAGCGAGAAGAGGAGGCAATCATGACCAAGGAGTTGAGGGTGTTGCAATCTCGCGACCTCAGGCCATTTAGTGAACGGTTCGGCACGGCTATACCTATGCTACATGGCTGCGCAATTTAGAACAGGATAATGAAAGGAAAACAAAATGGGTGCAAGAAGAGCTAATTGGACTGTTTATCAAGTTGTGAACTTGATGCCCTCACTGTAGGTGTACATTGAACTCAAAGACGCGACAAATCAGAACCACGTACACGAAAAGATGGAATATGGAGGTCAAAGAGTTCCAATTACAGACCATTTTTCGTTCGTATTTACTGTTGTGTTGTGGCGACTCGCAACGAAAAGTCGCAAAGCAAATGAACAGACCAATCCACTGAGCAATCGAACAACAAACAACGAACCGACAACAAGAACAACGTAGTGCAATCGTTTGTTTGATGTGAGAGATGTACTTATGTACTTCGCTACAAACAAAACAACTGCCAGCAAACTCGCGATCATAATGCCGGTATCACTCATTCTAACCTTTGGAGCGCATTAGTCATTCAATATTTCCGCCAGGCTGGCAGACGCTCTGCTCGTTCCAGTTTGTGTTTATAAAAAAAGATTCTTTGCAGCAGCCCACCGCCGCTCCTACTGTCCCTGACGAGCTTGCACAGATCGCAGAAGGTCGGCCGCAGTTGCTGCGCAGTCGGAATTTGCGTTTCCACTTGAAGTATTGGCTGTACGCCGTAAAGTTGCGCTGCGCAGCCGCAGGTGGTGGGCGAGTGCTTTTGGAGAGTTGAACTGGTCGACGGCAATGTAGGAGACTGAGTTGGGCGGCGCGATGTGCCGCGCGACCCTCTCCGAGAGGACGATGGGAATCGTCCACGACCTGGCGGTATTTTGGTGTGCTCACTACGAATCTAGTGATGGAAGAGCATTGATTTACAACAAAAGCGTTTCTTAACCATGCGAGCTAATGCACCCAATGGACAGTTGTTGGCCCCAAATAAGCCGAGCTCGAATTGTCCATTCAAAGATTCGGAAGCGCCGAAGCATGGCACATTTTTTGTGGTTCTTTCATATTATGGATGTGTAAACAAATGATGTGTAATGAATACACGAGCAGCTTGTTTGGACGTTTGCAATTTACAAATTAAAATTTACCAGAATCTCTGTAATCTGTATCCTCTTGGGTAGCTCGTTTACTTGAAAATTGTCGTAGGCACACCAATTCTTTTATATACATATGCAGTGAGAGGTAAAAGTTAAGGGTTCAAAAGTTTGGGGAAGGGGGAGTCCAGAAGTTAGGCATTAGAGGGTAGTAGACTTTCACCTTACCCCCCCCCCCCCCTCCGCCATTACCAACGAACAGATGTATGTATTAAGGAAAAATTTGCAGGTGGCTGCAAAAAAAGGTGAATATGTGACGCTATTTTGTTAAAGTCCAGTTTGAAAAAGGGTATTAATTAAGGCATGCCTCATTGATGTATAGCCACCTACACTTTGCAGCAGATCAACTTCAGTTTGAACAAACCGTGTATAAAAACTGAACCAAACGCAGCAACACGTCACATATTCGGCATTTTTGTGTTCGCAGCCATATTTTCCCACTCCCAATTAATTTTAATTTTTTTGTGTTCGCGTGCAGAGGAAGGTGCAGTGGCAATTTTTAGAACATAACTAGACTGGAACACAGTGCATTCACATATGCCGCATGACTGAATGCCACATGGTTGCGAGACAGGCAGGAAGGACCCCATGATCTTGCACATGGAACACGATGCAGGCGCACGTACATACGCACGCGCGCAGGCACGCATGCACGCATGCACACACGTAAGCACTCACAAGATGTAAAATGGTGCATTGCACTATGCAAACGTTGTAGAAGCAGTTCATCATTGGTTGAAATGCCAAAAGGGGACTGACGAATGGAGCCAGTACAGCATGTATGCATGCACATCAATAACTGTAGTGGCAACCCACATGTCACAAATGTTAGCAGGGTGCCGATTATTTAACCAGGAAATTTGGCTGTGCCAGGTCCATGGTAATGGCCAATGGCAACGCATTGTCAGAGAGAGATGAGATGTGAAAGGATTGCTGTTGCGTTTTGGCTGAATGAGGATGGCTCAGACAACAAATGCCGAATATGTGACGTGTTGCTGCGTTTGGTTCAGTTTTTATACACGGTTTGTTCAAACTGAAGTTGATCAGCTGCAAAGTGTAGGTGGCTATACATCAATGAGGCATGCCTTAATTAATACCCCTCTTTTTCAAACTGGACTTTAACAAAATAGCGTCACATATTCACCTTTTTTTGCAGCCACCTGCAACTTTTTCCTTAATACAGTGTTTTTTCGTAAGACACACATTGATACGTAAAACCTATGCAGGCACGCACGCACGCACGCTCGCACGTATGTATGCACGCACGCGCGCATGCCTTTCAAACTTTCCACAAGTTCGAAAAATCAAAAAAAAAATCGGCAGAACCTAGAGACCTAAAGACCAAAGTGGAAGGGTGGGGCAACAAGTCGTTATCCCTCTTGCAGGGACACGTGCAAAAGCAAAGCCGCCATCGGGAGTTGAACTGGCGACCTCTCGATCGGTAGTCTGATGCCTTACGGATCGCGCCAAAGCACTGACAGACAAACCCACTGTGCCCAAGCACTGACTCACAAAGTAAACCATAACTCAAGATTAACAGCACCTAGCACAAATTACTTCAGAAGCTTTTCTTTCTAAAAATGTGAGTTGTAGACGCCTGTGCAGTTTCAAAACAAAATGACGTGTTTTGATTTTTGCTTTCAAACAGTTTGGGACATATCTCTGTACTGCGACCGAGTATGCATACGTGCTATAGCGCGTTAGATAGCGCGTTAGAAGGTGATGTTAGTCCAGTAGGAAAACACGAAAAACCTTGACATGATTTCAAAAAGTTGTCAAAATTGACCATACTATTGACATTATCTCGAGATAGGGAACGCTAACAAAGGAACCCATTTAGGTTTTTAAGACCCGATATGAGTCGCCAATGTCTGGCAAGTTTCATTCCAATTGCATAAGACGTTCGAGAATGGCGCACAAAAAACCTCGAAAAAAAAACGTGAAATTTTCGGAGGTATTGACCCCTTACAGTAAAGCAAGGAAACGCGTTATGGCGCATTCGATGCCCCAGAAGAAGGCGGTTCATTTGCGCCATAACGCGTCGAAATCCGTTCAAGCAATCAAAAGTTATAGGCGATCGAAAATTCAAAAACCCGCATTGAGAAGTGGTCACATATTAGGGTTGTACGCTGACGCGTACACCCTGATAAATAAATGCAAAGCAACTCGCGAATGGCCCGACATACATGCGCGTACGATGGCGCGATCGAGTCCGCTCGACACCGAGACGTTTTTTTTTGGGAGGGGGTTAATAGCTGCATGCAAAATACGGTAATGACGATACATTGTACATAGGTGCTATGTACAGGGTTTTTTTTCGAGTGCCACATTTTAATTTTGAATAACTCCGGCAAACGACAAGCTATTGACCTGTTTTTTTAACCGTAGGTAGACAACACTCTAAGGTTTTGTTGACAATTGGCCCCGTGAGAATCCGTTTTGAAACCCGCGAGTTACACTCGATTGCATCTTAAGCCATATTACGGTCATTTTCGTTTTGCTGTGTGAGGAATGATTTCTTGAACTCGAGCAAACATCTCGAAATCTGTATGCAATGATAAGTACCGATACAGGGCATTCCAAATGGTATGAGAAAGCGTGGTTGCCCGAAAAATGACTCATCGAGCAGCAGAGAGATGCAAGCAACACGCTTAAAGCACCAGGCAAGAATGGACAGTACCATGCAAACTCAAACGAGTGTCATGCACTGGTTTCAAAACGGATTCACATGGGGCCAGTTGTCAACAAAACCTTAGAGTGTTGCGTACCTACAGTTGAAATTTCAGGTCAATAGCTTGTCGTTTGCCCAAGTTGTTCAAAATTAAAATGTGGCACTCAAAAGAAAAAACCCTGTACATTATGTGCATGCGTGCATGCACATGCAGTTGTGCTATATTGCTGCGTCAGAGCATAGTGATGTAAAGTATGAAAATGATCACCATGACTAGGCGGTCAACTTTTGTGTTTTAGCCAAAGTGATCGGACCTACCCACATCAAGTTTCTTGCGAAGCAGCCCATTTGACGGTGTGCGTGCGTGCGTGCACTTCTGTAATGCCATATTGGTTCGTCGGAGCGTAGTGGTGTAAAGAACCAAAATGATCTACACGTGCAGGCGGTCAACTTTTGTGTTTTAGCCGAAGTGATCTGAGCTACCCACATCAAGTTTCTTGTGAAGCAGCCCATTTGACGGTGTGCGTGCGTGCGTGCACTTCTGTAATGCCATATTGGTTCGTCGGAGCGTAGTGGTGTAAAGAACCAAAATGATCTACACGTGCAAGCGGTCAACTTTTGTGTTTTAGCCGAAGTGATCTGAGCTACCCACATCGAGATATAGCGATTTTCCCGGAAGTGAAAATACTTTGGTGCGTCGGAGCGCGTTGGTCCTAAGGAATGAAATGTTCCCCACTGATTGGCGATCAACTTTATTATTGACCTCAAAGCCATCCGAGCTAACCACACCGAAATATCGCCGTTTTTCACTAATTTCCCAAGAGCGTAGAGACATATTGGTGCGTCTGGGGTGACTAATTTTTTCAATGGGGTCTATTCCAGGTCATGGCGATCAACTTTCCCCATTTTAGCAAACCTCTCAGACCAACGGTTGAAGCGCCTATAGAGGACAAACATTTCTTCCAAAATTTTAATTAGCTAATATCTCATTATCAGTAATCAAGTTTTAGGTTTAGTGGCTTGGCATAGACTTGCCATAAGAAACTGTTCAAGGAAATCAAAAAAAATTGGGGGTTTACTCGGCACTTTTTGGAGTTTTACTCTTGGTGGAAACCACCCGAAAAAACGGCTATGTCCAAGAAAAATCGGCAAATCGACGATATCTCAAAATCGGGGCTGCCTATCAAGAAATCCTTTGGGCGTCTATTTTCTTTGCAATAGCTGCAGATGCTCTCCAAGTTTCATATCGATACCTTTAGCCGTTCGCGAGTGGCGCTCCAAAAACCTGGCAGAGAACATGAAAAAAAAGCCACAAAATTGGAACATTTTTGGAACTATTGACCCCTTACAGTAAAGCAAGGAAACGCGTTATGGCGCATTCGATGCCCCAGAAGAAGGCGGTTCATTTGCGCCATAACGCGTCGAAATCCGTTCAGGCAAAAGTTATAGGCGATCGAAAATTCAAAAACCCGCATTGAGAAGTGGTCACATATTAGGGTTGAACGCTGACGCGTACACCCTGATAAATTGTTCCTGCACTGTGAACCTGTACAATTGTGTGTTGCGTTGTTGCCAAAGACTAAGGATTTTTTTGGCCAAGTCGAACAAGGCCGGGTCTGGGCTAGCCGTGAACCTCTTTGTACGAGGCCTAAATGTTGCCGCTAGTTGCCATCTCTACGAGCCAGCCGCCCAATCGACTTTACTGAAGAATAGCTCAATTTGGAGCAAACTGCAGCATGTTAGCGGTGTTTCATTTGACGTGTATCCGCAGAGTTCATATACCAAGGTAGTTGTACTTCACTCATTGCGATATGGTTCACCTATACATCTCGCAATTTCCGATTGGATCACCCCTCTTTCTGTCCTGCTCACAATTACTCAGTCTCCAAGAAACTGAGCTCTGATGCGTGTCGCGAGTGCCAGCATCAATAAAACATGCCATTAATGCTGGTAGGTGGCCATATGAGGTATGCTTTGCTTTGGCGCTGACACCGCTGACACTCTCTGGAGGACTCTCTTGACGCGTTGCTGTTACATTTATTGCATCCATAGCTCACTCGGCGTTGTCATTGCTGTCGCCAGCACTCACCGACAAGCATCGTTCATACTGGGGGCACATTCCGCAATTGGCCAATTGTGGCGAGAAGAAGATGGGCGCGTCAGAGAAGGTGATGCTGGGCTTGTCGGCGTGGACGTTGCTGTGTCTCGGCTGGACACTTTACCTGCACCGACTTACCCGCTGGGACGACGTCACTGCCCGCTTTTTCGTGCGTTCCCCAGAGTCCAGCATTTGGTCCACAAGCAGTCTCGTGCGTCTTTATCCAAGCCCATAACATTTTCAGGGAGCCTTGAAGACATACAACTGGTGGCGAGAAGACGCTCCCGTACTCATTCTTGCGTGGAACAGTTTCTTTGACCGGTCCTTCGAGCAAATGTATCGGTTGGAAAGACCATTGCACTGCCCACATCTGGTAGGTATGTATGTTATAACCTGGAAGTGGTCTACTGGGCCTCAGACATACTGCACACGTTCTGCACACTGACACCGAGCGACTGTTCAGCGCTGCCAGTACACGACGAATAGGCAATTGGCCAACGCTTCCGATGCTCTTCTCCTACACGCCGCCAGACTGTCGTACAAAGCGGCGCCGAAGAGAAGGTCCGCAAAGCGTTTCTAAAAGTCCAACTTCTCAATGAGACGACGCCGTTACGGCGACGAACAAACACACGAGCGACCGTAGACCAACGAACAGTTTGATCAGGGCTACTATGTGGACCACCGCCTCGTGAATCGTGATCCTTCGACTTCCCGCCGTCGTGTCGTCGTCGTCTCATTGAAAATTGGCCCATAAATGCCAAAATTACTCAACTTTAGGCGCCCGAATCAATACTTTGTGTTTTTCGCCATGGAATCACCCATGAATTGGAACTCAAATCAGTTTCCCAAAGACTATTTCAACGCGTCGATCAGCTACAGGCGAGACGCCGACGTTCGATTCACGACATTCAGATTTATTGTGAAAGCGAATTTTTGCCACTATTTTCCAGCATATTTCGAATTTCACTTCTAGTCATTTAGGAGCGAGAGGTGTCATATAACGAATCCGAGCTCTTTAGGCGGTTTCAAGAGAGGACAAAGCCGGTAGCTCTGTCTTCGTCTTTTGCAATTAGGTAAAACCGTTCATTTTTCCGTTTCAAGCTAGCATGGTTCGTCTCCAACTGCGCGACCCACAGTCGACGCGAGAAGTTCGTACGCAAATTGCAAAGGCATCTGCCGATCGACATCTACGGCCGTTGCGGGACCATGCGCTGCTCTCGCACCAAAGACTCCAATTGCACCACACTGCTCGGAAAGCGTTACCACTTCTATCTGTCGCTGGAAAACTCCATCTGCACTGACTACGTCACCGAGAAGTTTGCCAGAGCCATCGAGGCGGTATTTCCGTGCTTTTACCCATCTGAAGCTTTTTAAAATCACTAGTCTCCTTGCACGAGAGAATTCTTAAAGAAAACACCAAAATACCGCCAGATCGTGGACGATTCCAATCGTCCTCTCCGAAAGGGTCGCGCGGCCAATCGCGCCGCCCAACTCCTACATCGCCATCGACCAGTTCAACTCTCCAAAAGCACTCGCCGACCACCTGCGGCGGCTGCAGCGCAACTTTACGGCTTACAGCCAGTACTTCAAGTGGAAACACAAATTCCGCCTGGAGGGAGGGCTACGGCCGACCTTCTGCGATCTATGCGAATTCATCAGGAACAGCAAGAGTGGCGGTCAGCTACTGCAGAGACACTTTCATGTGGGCAGAAACTGGAAGGAGCCGGGCGTGTGCCAATCTTTGAATGCAAAACAGTCCCTACGCTGACTGCTGGTAGAGGAAGCTGAGAAATGTAGCGGTTGGGCGATGCAAATTGGTCGACAGGTCGTTGTTTTCGCTTCGCTCGTTTGTCTCCCCCCCCCCCCCACCCCGCCCGACGCTTCACCATGCCAGACGGTTCGGTTCGCCATACTCTACTAGGAAACGCAGTAGGTCATCCGAGTAATCTACGACAACTATACTTTGAATACCTTATCAGCGCGGTTAATCAGAATCTGATAAGAGGCTCTCCCCCCCCCCCCCTTGGATATGCCAACGTCAGTTGGGCAGTGGGCACAAGTTGCGTTTGCTGCAGCGCAATTCTCGAAAAAATGACGGACACTAAGACGTTCATTAGTAAGCGCCTCAAGCGCAAGCTGTCAGAGTGCGGCCGCAGCTACGTGTTCCACAAGGAATACAAGAGTGGTCTGGCCGTCTGGCGGTGCTCCAGGTATCGCGTCGGCGAGTGCAAGGCCACCGTCCACACGGACGGCGTCGAGAGCGGTCGCGTGGTGGCGCGCCAGCGAGAGCACGACTGTCCTCTGCAGCCCGAGCTCGTGGAGGTCGAGCAGTACCAGAGCCTCGTGCGCCAGCTGGCCCGGACGACGCAGCGCAGCAGCACCGTCGCCGTCACGGACGCGCTCGAGGGCCTCTCCGAGACGGCAAAGGCGGCCCTCAACCTGGAGAACGCGAAGCGGCTGTGTCGACGCCAGCGCCAGGTTGCTGGAACAGCGCCGCCATCAGAGCTGCAGTCGCCTGCTGCTCGGCTGACGTTCGAAGCCGACACGCGTTCGAAGCAAGAATCGACCGTTGTGTCTGGAGGACAGAAGTGACGCGTGTTGTGTGTGTGTCCAGGGTTGCATCCTTAACTGCAAGCATTTTTTCGTGATTGAGATAAACAAATAAACCAACCCTGGCTAGCATCCGCAATCAACGCAACGCACAGACGTACCGATTAAAACGAACACTCGTCAGGTCTTGAAACTAGTGCGTTATGTTATTCGTAGCTGTTGCTCTAGTCGTTGGAGAAACTGCCACTCCGCCCATGAGCATGCTGCACATCGCGGCAGCACAGTTAAGGTATATCAGACGATTCTTCTGATGGCACATACACGCACGCACACACACGCACACACGCACGCACGCACATATACCTGAACCATATACCTTTATACCACACATTACCACATACCTTTTGAGACGAAGTCTCAGGCGAGAGGGGAACCACATGGGTCCTTGGTTACCTCTGCCTACTACAAGACTGATCGTCTCAACGAGAACCGCGATCAGGGGGCACAGTTTTTGCGTGAGCCCCTTGCCCAAGAGGGTTACTGTTTTTTGGCCGTCTTGCCACGCTGATGATTGAACTCCGCACCTTGCGGTTTGGAACCAACGCCTTAGCCCAACTGCGCAAACAGCTGCAAAACCTGTAGCGGTATTTACGGTTGCCGCTAAAAAAGACGAACAGTTTTTCTGAAACTCCTAATTGTCGATATCGGTTTACGATTCTAGGACTGCGGATGGCAGGCATGTACTTCGCTTTGTTGATATGCTTCGTTTGCATAATGGAATCGCGTCGGTTGGCTGGAATCGCTAATATCGTTCAGCTTTGTTGCCTGCCGTCGTTTACGCTTGCTAGCCATTCTATTGTTTCGGTTGCTCTGTCATCGTGCGCTTTGACTTGCCTTTGTTCTATTCGACTGCAGCGCAAAGGAAGTGGATCTACCAGATGCGGAAGGCATTGGTACTTGTGCTGTGCCAGCAGTTGTTGTGCGGTGGCGAGGTGGGACAGTTGGTATTCAACGGCAACGAGGTCATGCAGGGCGACTACCCGTTTGTGGGACGCATCGACTGCAAGCAGCAGCTCAATCGTACCCACGGAACCTGCGGAGCGACCCTGATCTCGCGGAGAGTCATGCTTTCGGGCCACCTCTGTCTGCACAAGTGTTCCGAGGACTTGTGAGCTTGGGTGTCGTCGTCTGCTGCCGTGTTGCCGGTCTCTGCTTGAGCACGGCGTGCGTGCGTGCGTGCGTTAGCTTGTGCAATGGATTGTCTGTCTGCTGATAGATTGCCGTCGGCCTACAAGCCGGTGTACATCGGCTATTCCATCGTCGGCGGCACTGAGAACAGCAGAGAGCGCGACGCCGAAGAGAAAGCGGGCGCCAGGACCGTCGCAATTCGCGCCATACACAAGCTGGAGGACGCGTGAGCCGAGAAGAGGGGCGGTGGGGGAGGGGGCCTAGGCGACGCAAATTTCGGCGCTTTCTAGAAAGCCGTACGTGGACATGGTCGTGGTGGAGCTGGAGTGGGATGCGACGCTGCTGGACGGCTGTCGTCAGTACGGCACGCCGATCGACCTGGCGTTGTTACCCTTTGCCGACCCCGTTCAAGCGTGCAGCGCCAGCGCCGACGGCTGGTCCGTGGACAGCGGCCTGGCGTTCGACTTTGAGAAAGACGAAGACAAAGGGCCACAAAACAGTCGGCCGACCGACTGCCGGGCGCTGGGCTGGGGCGCCGACACTAGCAATAAAGACATAACGAAACGTAATCAGGGAGCATCAGGATACCGTACGCAATTTTAGTGATTGGCCAAGTAGCGCGAAGGCCTCACGCAAATACGTCTGTATGAAATTTTTCACGCTTGCGAAGCTTCCGTCTTTTTAGTAGAGTCGCTATCGACAAAGTTGCGCGTGACAGCGGAACGCTCCGACTCGCCGATCGGCTTTTGCAGCGTCATAGCAGGGCAGAGTATCCAGTTTGCTCAAGCTCTTAGCGAAAAGCTTGGATACAAGATGGGATCGAAAGATATTCTCAACCTCTACTGCTACAATAACAGCGTTATTACTGGACCGTGTCCGGTAAGCTCCTTGCACTATGACTAAATCGCACCTCGAATTCTCTGAAGCAACATTACAATTACACGCCGGTCTGGCAACGTTAGTCGGATTAGGTATTCTGGATCACTGAACAACACACGAGTAAAAACCATTGCGGTAGCGCTGTTGCGAACCATTGCGGTAGCGTTGTTGTTGCAGGGCGACGAAGGGGGACCGATCATCTGCAGCCATCCGGACGTCAGTGGTCGTCCGATTCTCTTCGCCGTCGCCAGCTTCTTTGACCACATATTCGTAAAAAACGGTGGGTAGCAGTTGTTGGAGCCTTGGAGGTCGCGTCCTCGAGAGCGACGACGCCGCCCATTTGCACAGACAACCGGGAGACCGGCTGCAATGATCAGGACGCCCAGTTCATCATCACGGACCTGCGGCGCAACATGCCGCACATCAGGGCGACGCTCGTCAAGCACGACCTCCTGGACGACCTCTGCGACACGTACACCGCCTGCCAGCTACCCAAGGAAATTCCACTTCCCGATCCCGACCCGAAAAGCATCAAGCGCTGCGCGTGATCGCTGTTCCCAAGTCTAATTCCGCTTATGGGTCCTACTTTTCTTTCTTCTTCTTTTTCTTGGTGAAGTCTATGTCGGTGTTGAAGACGACAGTGCGTCTTCGGAGCAGCAACTTGGGTCGCTTGAGACGATACTTGCCGAAGTCGATGACGGGAAAACCTTTCTGGAGCAGACGGTTCGCCACAAACGTCATCAGAGGTCGGCTGCTGTCGAGCAACTTCTGAAGAGAGCAGATAAACCGAGATTTAAACCCATTGGACTATGAGACTCGACGACGACCTGAAGTTTTTTTCGATCCACCTGGATTTCTTTCGGCAAGGCTTCGTCCGCTGTAAAGCTATCGATGACCAGCTTGCCTTTTAGATCGCCATGGGCGTTGAGATCCACTTCAAAGTGGCCGACAAATGACAGCTTCAAATCTAAATAAAAATGTAAAAGTGCCTCACAAAATAATACTCCAAAATTTACGTGCAAAAGCTACCGAATGCGGCGATGACTTTGCCATTGTCGTGCGTCTTGACGCCCAAGAAAACCTTTGAATGCAAGTTAATCTTGTCTTTTTGCACATTCAGAACTGGTGGAATCAGAGTTTGAAAGTTTATTTCACCTGAAACGTTTTGTAGGTATTTACATTATGAGTATAACAAATATCCTATCCAGAAGTGTGCCTTTCTTTACCTGTTCCTTCGGGGTGCTTGTCAGCCAGTTGCGGAAAGATCGTGCCCAGACAAAACAAGACACCATCGCAGGTTAAAGCCAAAGTCTTATTCAAATTCGGATATTTCTGTTCCGAGATGATTATCTGGGACTTCTTTGCGAGATGAGCGTTGTAGAGGAACGTGTTAGCGGCGTAGTCGGACAGGAAAACGTTGACCATCCGGCCGGCGTCGCTTCCGGTGCGGTCCATAGGGGTGGGAAACATGGGACTCTGCTTGGGCGGCTTGATCAGTCTGAAACTCTGTAATCAAACTCCAAATCCGATCAGACAACTGGCGCACCGGATTTCGCCCTTGTGGAAGGTGTCAATGACGCTAGTGGACACGATGGGCCGCGACACAAGCCCAAAGTCCGCCCGGTACGTCTTGAGAAAGTCGAAGTGGAGAGGGTAGAGAGCGAGGTAGTCGTTGAGCTTTGTGTCGACCACGCTGAACGTCGTGTGCAGTTTCTTACGCAGCACCGCGACACATCGGAAGAGAAACACCAACGCCTTGGCCTGCGCGCAGACTTGCACTTCGATAACGGGCTTGATGCTGCGAGCGATGAGGTTGCGAAACAAGTTGAGTATGAACGCTAAATTCACGGTTGCATTCGGCTTTCTCGTGCTTTCTACCGATTGCACCTGCCAATGTGCCGCCGTAAAGTTCCAGGCCCAGGGTCTTCAAGTTGGCGACGCATTTGAACCCCTTGATTGTCAGATGGTCGCCGAGTTGTTCCAGACCGAATGTCGTCTGAAAGTTGCACACAAGGAAAACAGTTGTGGTGTCTGTGGGTGCTACAGTTGTATTCGTGAGCGTGCTGGGCGGTGAGTGTGCAGTTTCATTTTTGGTGGGGGGGGGTGCTATTATAGGTATTTAGGTGCCGTAATCACGTACGCTGATAGAGAATTTCTTGACGGCTGCTGAAAACGTGCCGCTGTTCTTGAGCTCTTTGCCCAAGAGGAGGTAGCTCGCCTTCCATCGGCCGAAGATATCCAAATCGGCGTTTTGGGCGCGAAAGGTAAATTTGCCTAGACGCCCACTGCTGTTCGATTCGCATACAGTGTTCTGCATGACGAGCAGCTCGCCTATTTTCCTGTCGTAGCTGTAGAGAAATTGCGGCGAGTTGTAGCGCATGACGGTCATTTTGGAAAGGTGCACTTTGGCGTTGCCTTTCTTCGTGTCAATGTTCGGGATGGGCAGGCGTCGAATCAACTTGTTGACGTACTCAGTTCCAAACTAAACGTTCGTTTAAAAATCAAATCTTCTTTCTGTAAAGCTGCTGAAAATCGGAAGAAGTGGACCTTCGTCCCATGGTCGATCCCCTTCTTTGTCAATCGAACGCTTAAACCGGGCAGTAGAGCATCCGTCACAGAACCAGACACTAACCAGCACAAGGCGGTGGAAAATACTAGATTGGCAAACATCATAGTTGCAAAACTACTGTGCCACTACCACAAACTGTCTTATACATGTAGGACCAACCAAAAGGCTTTCTGAGAACGGGTAGTGTGTGGGCAAGTGATATATTGGACGGTCTAAACTGGCCATACCGTACAACGCGTGAATAGTGCAAACCATTTAGAGTCTGTCGTCCATTGCCTTTTTCCAGGACTTGTGCTTGGGCTATTCGGATTAACACTGTCGCGTCCTTACAGCAGCTACTGATAAGGTGCTTCGCGTAAATCGTGCGCATTCCAACGACACCGACGATGTTTAACTGCCATTGACGAACGCGTGGCATGACCAGAAACGACTATGAGCTTTGTGTTGTCTCGCAAACAACTTATCGTGTACATGTACATGCACATACACCTTTACAATTGTACGTACATTTGAAGTCGTACGTACATGTCTGTACAATGTAAGTATGTAATGTAATGTAAGTACGTACATGTCTGTACAATGTACAACAACGGTATGTACAACGAGGTACATAGACGTACGTGTATATACCCGTAACATGTACATACATCTTTCGTGGTCGACATTTGTTTCCGCCGTACACCTCCATTGGTGTTCGTTCGTCTTTGCGGCTATCTAACTTGCTGACGGTTTTGATTTGCCGGTTCGATTGATTGCACGCAGTTCAAATGTCGCAGCGACGGGCGGCACAGAGAAAGAAAGAAAAGAAACGAGACGCATTGCACGCGACCGGTGGAGGGAGGGAGCGCTGTCAACGCGCAGCTACATAGGCAGCCAAGAAAAGAGGCGGCAAACTTCCAACCGTTTACACCACGAACTCAGAGTTCAGTTGTCAATTTCTTAGGAGAGCATACACGTATACACTGACGACGGCATGGCTTCTGAACTCCACTCCACTCCAAGCTTCACTCCTGTCATCGTCGCAAAAATGTAAACACGTTGGAAGTCAGCCGCATTATTTCGGTGCTCATATTCACGCTATTATTTATTATTTTCAGAGCAGCTCGCAAGATCAGGGACGTGGGGGGGGGGGAGCCGAGCCGACTAAGTAGCCGTTTTGATAATGTTGTGCTGCGACGCGCATCGCCAACACCGACGATACTTACAGTGCCAACCGTCGAGAGGAGATTGCAATTGTACCTCGGTGGATGGGGCAGCGAGCGCGCGCTACTGTATATGCAAATAGCGGATAGTAGTACAACAGTGCGTTGCGGGAGGAATAATAGGTGGAAACGGTAGCGACAGAACAGACAGAGCGCGCCTGTTGCACGCGCTGTACAGTGAGACGAAAAGGAAGTGAACCGCGAATAGGAACACGATGAATTTTTCATACGACAACCACACTGAGCTGAGGCGCTGAGGTGAAAGAATATGAAAATTTTCTTATCGTAATCTAGTCCCTCATCGCAGCGCTCCCAGTCTTTAATATCCCTCGGGAGTAACTCACGCCTTAGTGCGGTTTCGCTAAGACTGTTCAACTGGGCCCACCTGTGCGCCGCGTAATATCACCTCCATAAATACTCTCTCCTTGTGCTTGCGCGCTTTTCTTGGGTTCCCAGACGGTCGTCAGACGACAGTCTGCTTGGCGTTCTCCGCCCAACGTCTAGCCTCGACGTCGTCCAGCGGCGAGGAGTTGGACGACGTCCTGCTCTTCTTCCTTTCGCCAACTTCCCGCTGTTCTTGCTGGTTGACTCCGGTCACGTAGGTGACGTTCTCCGCGTCCCGGGACACGCCGACCGCTCGAGCTGCCGCCTGGCTGGTGGTCGTCTGCTCGACGCGAGTCACTGTCGAGCTGCTGACGACGCCCAGCGCCTCTCCGCTGGGCGAGACGACCGTCCTACGCTCGCCCAGCTGCTCCGTGGCCGCGAACTCGCGCCCAGGCGTGCTCGCCATCGCGACGGTGGACGAAGAGGAGACGTTGTCGTAGAACGACCGATTCCTGGGCACCTGCTCCGAGAGACGCGCTGGACGGGACTGCTGCGTCTCCTGCTCTACTGGTGGCTGTTCGCTTGGGGGACTGGCCAAAGGAAGCGCTGGGACCACGGGCGCCGCCTTGACGGCGCTGGGAGACGCAGGGCCCGCAGCAGGCTCCCCGCCTCTCCTGGGAGATGAGGCGGCGGACGACGAGGAGGGTGCCAGTCGAAGTGCGGGAGTACTGAGGTAGGAGGACTGCTGCGCCGGCGGCCGATGATGCACCACCGAGTTGGCTGCAATGCAGGTTATTTATGCGTTCCCAGACAATGCAAGAATAGGAAAAGGTGCTAAGGAGGGAGGGGGGAATTGGGATGCAGTGCACAAAGGCGAGTGCTGGCGTGCCACCGAGCCATCAGAGACTAGAGAGGCGGTGAGTAAGGGGCACAGGGCGGGGTGAGAGGTGTTTTTGTCTGCGCCACGCTCAGGCGCGCGCTTTGTTGTATTTGTGCCGTGCGTCGCTGCGTAGGCGGCACTGAGAACCCCCCCCAGAAGTGTCGGCGACAATGGTTTGCGTTGCGCATACCTGTGATCGGGTCAGGACAAGTGGCGAGGGGGCGGTGGGGGCTAAATAGATCATTGGAGGGTGAGAAGCACACCAAAATTGAGGGGGCATAGGGACCGGGTTGAAAAATGTTTGCGCAAAATAGAGTCCCCGACACAGAATACGGTAGGGACATGGTCGGAGCCGTCTGGACCGCAGGTTGGTCTCCTCTGGGAGCTGTATGTCCTGGGCGTTCCTTGAGCTGCCGGCCAGCGAGAACCAACCCGGCGGCAGTGACAATTCCGCTCCTTATGGGAGCCAGCCCCCCCCCCCCAGGATCGGGCTGACTGGGTCTCATCTCTCACTAGCAGCGGTCGATTGTGACCAGAGAGAGGCCCCCGCGATCATAGAAGCGGCCCACACACAAACAAACAACAAACAAACACAGAATACGGTCGGTACTTTCTGTGAAAGGGTATAAATAGGGCATCGCGCCAGACACCATATGGTTGCGTTGCGACGTTATGGGAGGGGGTGCGGGTGTGGGTGCGTGCTCGGCCGGCCCTTGCGCTCACCCCTGGAGACGCTGCGCCGACTGGCGAGCTCGACGACCTCAGCGCGTATCTCGTCGATGGGTCTGTTGAGGGTGGCGCCCAGTCGACGCGTCGGCAGCTCGGCCGCCATCTCGTCGAGACTGTCGGCGCCGCGCTGCCGCCGCTGACTGGGCAGGTAGTGGTCGGCGCGCAGCTTCCGCGTCGCCTCCTTCAGCTGCGCCATCACCTCGTCCTCGCCGAAGCCGAAGTCCGTCGCCAGGCCGTCCTGCACGAACGACAGGAACTGCTCCAGGCTCAGACGGCGCAGGGTCTCTGAAACCGGATACGACTGCGCTCTTGGTGCCTGCGTGCGTGCCGGTGCGGGCGTAGCAGGATGCTGTAAGAACGTGGCGAAAAGACAACTGACTCTGGTGCATCTTGAAGACGACATAGCTCATGGCCATCAAAATCGAATCTCCTTCCATAATGAACACATCCCATAGCCTCAGAGCGAGAGTAAATGGCACCTAAACGCCTTCTGTTGTACTCCGCATTGTCAAGCAGGAAAGAACGTATGAATGTACCTGCAATAGGAAAGTGCGAATGCAAACTTTTCGCAATCCTCTCCCCACCCTACCGAGATATTGTAGAACTTTCCACACCTACCCAGAAAGTGCCAAAATGTGTCCATGTTGCGTCAAAATGCTGCACATTTAGAGGTAAATATATTTCGTAAGCAGATATATTTCGTTTGTAGTGTTTTTTTACTAAGTCTAGCCCCCAACCTCCGACCACCTTCCACAAATGTCCATCACCGCAGTTACAGGTACCTATGATTGCGAGCACCGAAACCAACCCTGTCCAAGAAGCAGCCAAACCACCACTTGGTTGTGTAGATCTGCGGAATCTGTAGTTTGTCCTGAAGCACTTACAGTTCGCTCTGGGGCTGTAAAATTCCAGTAAAACTCATCAGAAACCGGTCAACGCACGATATGTTTCTTCAGCCTGTAGAAGTATTTGGTCATGAGCTTGTCAAAGTGCTGTTGGAAGCGCATCAGCTTTGGCATCCCGGGAACGAAGAAGCCTAAATTGCGATTGCACCGCCGTGACACCACATGTGACCGGGTGAGGCCGCAGGCCGGGTGGAGGGATGAATGGTCCTTTGAGGGGGAGATGTATAAATTAGGTTATTTCAATACTTTTTTATGTCGAAAGCACTAAAAGAACGCAAAATACTCCAATGTATCACTTGCGACAGGTTGCAGAAGTTTAGAAAATTTCTGGGGATGGGGGGTATTTCTACTTCCGACATTGACGGGGCAGCTACAAGATCGTTCCAGCACGCACAGACACACAGACGCGCACGCCCGCCCGCACGCACGGACAATCAGACGCGCGCTGACCGTGCATGGCGTGCGTCTCTCCGCATAGGAGGGCGTGTAGTGCCCAGAACGCCTCCTCCTCGTCCATGTACATGAGGAGCAGGGCGCAGAGCTGCGACATTCCCTGGCAGTAGCCCACCTCGGTGTTGTACAGCGAGTACGCTGCCAGCACGTGGAACAGCGAACGCTGCCTAGACGAGCGGCGCAGGTACTCAGGGCAAGATGCTGTGACGAGGCAGGCAGGCAGGCAGGCGGGCGGGGCAGTCCGACTTGATGTCGTATCTCCGGCGGAAGTGGACGTGGTCCCTGTACGTGCGGTTGATGTCGAGGTCGATCTGCTTGAGGTCCTTGGAGATGAGGCGGCCGCGCTCCTTCAGCGCCTCGTACACCCCCGCGTAGCTCGCCTTCAGACGGTCCGCCTGCAGCAGACGGCCCCACATCTGAAAGGACACCGCTACACGTGGCAGTCTCTCCATAAAATGCCTCGTAAAATAAATAAATGCAAAAGGAATGGTCACAAATCAGCCAAATTTGTGTTCGCCAATAGGTCCACAATCCACAGCACAAGCCAGGGAGGATCATTCAAATATTTCGTCCCCTAGTCAAGCCTACCCCTTTTAACACGAATGTGCACGTCCAGGGGGATTGATCCAGCATTTTCTGACAAGGTGGGGCGAGGTCAAAATATACCACCTCCCCCTTCGCCGGCCACACCAAGGGGGGGCGGGGGGGTTGCCCTTTTTCTGGATCTCCCTCCACTGTCTCGCGATGACAGGAGCACGCGTGCGTACCTCTGTCCGGAACTTGTCAGGAATGCCCTTCCAGACGCGCTCCCTGAGCTTGGGCGGCGTGACGCCCGGTTTCCTCGTCCACTGACTGCGCATCTTGAGCCACTTGAGCTCCCGGGCCAGCTCCTTGTCGATGAGCTCCTTACGGACGCCGCTCTGAGACGATGTCTGAGCCACCCCATTCGTCTCTGGCTGCTCGCTGCAAGGGGAATTTGCCCAAGTGTACAACTGGCCAGCACCAAGAGGACAGCAGCCCCGCACGCACGCACTTCATAAAGCCGTATCTGTTGGTGACCTTGTAGACCTCGAAATCGGGATTCTCCCAGGGGTCAACTTCTTGGCCTTCCGTGCCCTGAAGCGTAACTGCGTTAGAAGGCTGCAATGCCTATCTTGTTGCAGGCATTCGTCTTACGACAACATTCCCTCTGCGTACGCCCGGTCGTTTCAATGTCTCCCCGTCCCGTGCTCGTTTGCTCTTGTGGCTGTGCCAATTAGCCGTTTCGCCTCCCCCCCCCCCCCCCCCCACTAACCGCACGCCCCCCCCCCATCCGTTGCCACTTGCCAGCCATAGAAATTCAGGCTTGGGTGTGGTGGTAGTAGTGGGGGAATGCGACGCGAGCTCGCGCCCTTTAGGAGGCCTTTCAATTGCCTCGACGAAGGGCCGCCCTCCCGCCGAAAAATCGATTGCGCTTCGCCGCCTGGCGTCCATATGTTTTCTTCTGCACCCCCCCCCCTCCGCAGATGTTCACAGTATCCCCCTACCCCGGCGGCGCTGGCTTTTGATGAGCGGCCTTGGAGGGAGGGCAAAAACCAGCCGCCACGCCACGCCTCGAGGCAGAAGCGTCCTCACTTTTCCACCACCCCCAAAGGAAATCGCGAGAGATCGATAATGTCCCGCCCGACGCGGCGAATTTATGCGGCGCAAATGTTGGCGCAGCGAAAATAGAGCGACAGGCAGGTGGGGTGCGGCCAAGACGCTTAAACGGAGACGCGCGACAACGACGGGAAGCGGAAGGGGGTACCAATTTCGCCACGGGGAGACCGGGAAGTCAGTGCGAGCTAATTTGGCAAAGGGTAGAACTAGAAGGCGCAGTGATTGGGTATGAATACGAATGACACGCACGTAGGTACTGTAGTCTGCTTCGCACCAGCACGCGCACCTTGTCATATTTCTCCACAATGTCCAGTCGTTCCAGCAGCTCCCTGACCAGCGGGTCGTCCGCATCTGTCGCTGTACTGCTCGCCGTACTGTATCTCCTTGGATCTTCAGAGCCTAGTACAAGTACAAGGCTACCGATTGAAGTATGTATGTACATACTTGAGGTACGGACTACAACAACAGACTCTTGACACTGCAATCGTAACTGTGACTTTGCTTGCTGAAACGACCCAGTAAAGTGAATACGATACTGTGGTGTGCTCATGCGGGAGATTGGCTGGAGCTCCAATTATATTGAGAGAGAGTTGACTGTGCGTGCACGAAAGTGGTGTGTGTGTATACTCTCAGGGTCGAGCAGCTTCCTCGCGGCCGTCGTGACCAGCTCGTTGACTTTTCCCGCCAAATCCGACCGTCTTTGCGCCACCTTGCTGGCGCATTCGGCGCTGAGAGTCGCCGAGAGCCGCTTGCCCCTTTCGAGAGTCGCCGAGAAGGAGGCTCGCACCTCTAGCATCTTCGACGACGACCACGACGACAAACGTGTGGACTGGACGACACCAACCGACGCTGCTCGCTAATGATCACGACAACAAGGGGAAGAGAGGGGAGAGAGCACGACAAGCCAATCCACGCACAGGAAGGAACTCAGAACGACACGATTCGAACGCAGCAGTCAACTCGACACCTCCCCTCTCTGCTAATGGGATTCTCTGTGTTGCGGTGCGGGTGGGTAGGCGACACGCACTCTCAGCCAGCGGAGGAAAGTTGTGTCGCGCTGGTGTGGGGGGACGGCTTCTTGCGTCGTGGTAATCGTTGGAAGAGGGAATGAGTGAGACTACCGTCGTCACACGATGCTGGCAGCAGTGCGTGCGCTAATCGATACAACGAACATTTACTAGAGCCGACCAAGCGAGATTTTTCGAGCTTCACTGGACGCGACCAAGTGAGACTTGACGCACACGGCTTCACTTGCGATGACAAGACTAACAGACGATGATGGAGCAAGCAACGAATGCACCACCAAGCATTGACGTGAAGTAAAATATGATAGCAGTATTATTAGTGTGCTTTGACGTGATTAGTTGATTGGCTTCTTTGATGACAACGTCAAAGTGAGACTGGATTAACCTCGACTGGTCTACTGACGGGACTTGTGAGGAACAAGGTTTTGTCACGCACGTTCGACTTCCGAGCTTCCGAAAAAGCGTGGACATGATTCCAAGGTGATTCTCTTACAAAAGCAGTTCACCACGCCGAATGGGTCGTGGATGACAGTTGAATTGAAGCATGCATAATACACATGTACCAGCGCACTCCGAGTCCGTCATAGGCAGGCTTGTTAAGCTAGCCGCCAGAAGGTCACTCACTTCCATCGTGGTCGGCGGCAGTCGTGGTGGAGTTGGAGAGGTCGAGCGGTGAGGTCGCCACGGCCCTGTCGACCGCCAGCGCGGCCGAGAAGTTGGGCACCTTGACCTCTTGAACTTTGGGCGCGCTGCGCTCCTCGTGGCCGCTCCAATCGTGAATGGAACCCGCAGCCGGGGAGGGAGACCGATTGTAGGGCGAGGAGGGCTTCTTGTCGTCGAGAAGTATGGGGATGATCCTCTCTCTACGCCCAACAGTCGACATTTCCTGTCGTCGCCGCCGGCCCAATCAGCTCAAGACAGACTGCGCGTGGTATATCGCAACGCGCATCGCACGCGCACGCACACACGCTGCACTGCGCTGTACGTAAACGATATAGCGGCGCACCGCACCACACACACAGCGCGCGGAGTCCCAGTCGCGAACCGCAAAAGAACAACGCCATGCGGACGCGGTCGTGACGTGAATCAGGAAGGGCGTGTTTTGCTAATAGTTTGAAAATGAAGATACCGTAGTTTTCATTAACTATATTATACTAGGGTGTGTGTATAAAGTATGTATGTTTGTACATACAAAAATCAGTTGAAACCAACCGTGGCGAAGTGTAACCCAACAAACCAAAAGTATTTGCTTTGCTGGACTTGTTTTATTAAATAAGCTAACGATATACATGTAGCTGGTGGCTATTAGTAAACTGTAAAAACGTATATAGAATTTGGTACATTGTATACTGTACGTTTCAAATAAATAATAAGGCAGCGACCATCAGCAAGAAAGACAGTAATCAAGAAAATGGCGTATAGCCACCTTGTAAGCTACGCACATGTTCGACTTGCTCTTTGTACGTTCCCTCTCCCACCAGTGAAAGACACCAGTGAGCAGTGTACAACTACCAACGTAACCCTCTTTGGGATCCTTCCTTGCTGACAGCCATTTTACTTCTTTTCAGCCACATCCTTTCCTCCAGCGTCCTCGATGGCCCGTTGACGTCAACGCTCGACAGCGGCTCGCTCGATGATGCTGCTGCTACTGGAGGAACCGAGCAGAGGAGCAAATGGCGCCGACCGCGGCGGCTGCCGTGTCGACGCCCGACCAAGTGCCACAAGGCGCCGTTCTGCAGGAAGAGGGACAGCTGGCAGCGGCGACGCTCGCTGCGCCGTTGACGAATGACGACAAAGCGGCCGTTGACGACGGGTCGCCAGCGCTGCACCACCACCTGCACCGACGCGTTCCTCCGCCGTGTAGGCGTCAGCGGTGCTTGTCGACAGTGCGGACAGAGTCGTCCGAAAAACCGGAAGACAGCTGGCAGCGGGAGGACGCTCGCTCGCTGTGACGACGTCGTCGCGACCAGACTGGGTTGACGATGACGAGACGGTCGTTGACCTCTTGACGACGAGTCGCAGGCGACGCACGCGTGCGTCAACGAGTTGTACGGCTACAGACTGACGTGTCGGTGTTCGGCGGTCCTCGTCGGTTTCTCGTAGACGCTGTCGTCGGCACTATTGTTAGCGACTACGCACGCGTGCTGAAAACAAACATTGCCACCCTACAGATCTCCTCGCCCAGCCAGGTGGCTGTTGTTGATCACGAAGCACGCGTGCGCAGAAGCGTTGCTTGGGTGACACGTTTTGTTGAGCTTCATAAACAAGGGACTCGATCCAATCCAATGTTGATAATCGATCAGCGTCAGGAGGCGGCAACCAAAGTTCGCTTTTCAGTGTAAAATTAAATTTCGCGCCTACGGTATTTCTCACTTCTAATCGAGTTGGGATATTGCCACAATGCAATTCGAAGCTCGGACTTCCAAATTCGGTCTTTACTAACAGCGCAATTGAGTCTACGCTGTGGATAGTTTAAACATGTTGGTGCCGCGTCTTCTTGTATGCGCCGCTGGCTCTGTCAAGCTGCGACAGAGAGTGCCTCTGTTCGCGTCAAAATGGTTGGTTTGTATGATGTATCATTTTAACGTTAAGAAACCCAATAAAAACGGCGGCATTTTCACTTTTCAGCTGTTCGACGTCCGCCACGTGCACCCCGGCCGCCACTCAAGCAGAGGAACTCCTGCCCGCTGTCGTGTCTGATTCGGCCATGCCAGTGGTCGAGCCTAGGCGACCACTGCAGCTGGACATTGAAGCGGCCAAGCCTAAATACTCGTCTCCTGCCGTCAGCAGGCCGCGATTCGAACTCATCAGCGACAAAGACGGCAAAATGGTGGCGAATGTGGCCCTCTACAGGGCGGCCATCGACCGCGCGCAGACCGTGTACGCCGTCTACCAGGCGTTCGACTCGGAGGAGCGCGACATCTTCATGGCTCACTTGAAGGCTATCCAAAAGCGACAGCTCACCTATTTGGACCCTAGCACCAAGAAGGAGGTCAGCATCAGCAGTTGTGGGTTCGTCTCGCGCATAGGTGTAACTGACCATCGAAGCTGAGGGGGGGGGGGGAGGTGAATGTGGGATTTTTCAAAAGTCTATGGGGTGAGCTGCACTGCAAAATTTGATACAATTTCTCGTTTTCCAGCCTCAATAATGACCTCGAAAATGCTTCGTGTATGCTGAACACACAGCGCCGCAGGCAAAATTTGGTGAATTTTTGGCCGAAAACGCGCACTCCAAAATGGTCTGTAGGTGCGTAAAATTCAGCGTCACAGGCGAAATTTTTGGATATTTGGACAATAAATACTGCTCACAGACCTGGAAAACATCTTGAGAGGTATGAGAAACACATTCAGCCATGGGGCTAACCTGCAATGAGTGGAGTTTTGACCAAAGCTGGGGGGTCCTACTTTTCGTGCAGGATTGACAGAAGCTGGGGGGGGGGGTGACCTGTTCGCCTATGGCCCGCTCGCTCACCCGCCGCCTGTAGTAAGGTGCAGCCATGGCATAGCCCATAGGTTACTGGGGGCGGTGCTTTTCCCCGTCTTTTCACAGGTAGGCTATACAGGCCATTGACCCCCCCCCCCCCCTAGCGTTGCCCTTAATCCAATAACAATGGAGGGGGTGGATTTGTCGTGTTTGGTAGGGCGCGCAGCCCAGTTTCATGCATGCTATTCATTGCATTCATGTGCATGTTGCTGTGCGTGGGGTATGATGACATGACCCGAATACTTGAGTCTGAAAGGATCTCTTTGCGCATCCTTTAGGTGTTCACAGTGTCCCAGCTGATCTACAATGGCAAGTGTTGCGGCAGCGGCTGCCGTCACTGCCCATACGGGCTTGCCAATTGCAGTGAAGAAGTGAAACTGCGCAATACGTGGAATGGAAAGTTCTTCAAAGACGCAAAAGAGGTGTTGGCAGAGCTGTCATGGAGTATGAAAGAAGCACAGCATGACTGGGCCGGATGAACAGACCCTCATTGTCGTATAGTACCCCTGGTGCATCGTTTGTATTGTGTCCGAGATACACAGTAGTTCTAAAAACCGCTCAACGTGCATCTAGGTATACATGTAACTGAGGGTGTCTATTTGCACCCACGCAGTCAGCAAGTTTACCCCTCCCCCAACTCCATCATTTTTCAGGTTTTCCACAAACTAGTCTACGATTATAGAAAGTAGTGTATTTTTCGCTTTTTGGTGTTTTTACCCTAAAACCAAAGTGCCTATTTATACACTATTTAGGTATTTTTCCTTTCCGACACCCACCCCACGCCCCTCTTCAAATCTGCTTACCCCCCCCCCCCCCACCCCCACACACACACACACACACACTTAAAAACGATTACATGTATGCGTGCACCTGCACCAAGGCAGACGTCAACCTCCCGTACAGTAAACAATTAGTTATCAAACCGTACCATCAGTTATCAAACGCCCCTCAAATTGATGTCCTCATCCTATCATTTCCCCTTCAATGGGCGTCCCACTCCCAACTCGCATAGGTGAACACGGAAATTGGCTTGGCCCATAGAGCAACTGCGACGAAAAAAATGTCGATCACGAAAATACCTGTACAAAATGTCTTGCGCAGTAGACACCCCACCCCAGGATGGTCTCCGACCTCCCCACATTGAAAAGCCAAGCCGATTACATGTTATTCTTCCTGGAGCAGCACCTGTACAGCTCAAATAACATTGATCTCCTCACCTATGGTACTGAACTGAGCCATTTTCGTGCAGTGTTCTGGATGAGTCGGAACGAAACGCAAACGAATTAGCTCTGTAGTATGCAGTAGCAACAGACGCGCGATCGTACTAGGTAGGAAGGAGCACAACGGAACTCAGAGCGCTCATTGGCCAACTCCTACCGCACTGTGCAGCGCAGTGTGTGAGCGCCTGTACAAGCTGTGGAGGCAGCTCTTCTTGGCAGTCAGTAGTAGCACGCTGCCAATTTGTTCTCCAATGTTCGGTGGTCACACTGAGGAGTTGGGTGTTTCATTTGGTCTGTTCTATCGCGCAGCGTGGTTGGGGGTGGAGGGACTGAGTTTGGCCACTCGGGGCAGAGTGGGAACGACGGAATTGCCCAGGGTAGAGGAGGTCGGCACCCAAAAGGCTCGCGACTCCCTATCGACCCTGCGCAGCAACTCCTGCGCCCGACTGTCCACTGGTCGCAACTGGGGCGGAATTTGCGCAGAAATTCATTATGCAAATGGAACTTCCTACACGCTGCAATTATTCGATTACAAATTATGTTTGCTATAAGTTCTCCGCGAATTCCGCCCTGATGGTCGAAGACGAACGGCTTCTCCTTCTGCGCGCTGCTGTGAAAGCCGTTTGGCCTATTGGGTGCCTGCTGTGGAGCCGAAGTTGATGGGGTGCTGAAAAAGCAGAAATTTCGCGAACATTGTTTGTGATTGGTGTGCTCTGTACTGTACTATGCTGTGGTAATTCGTTGCGACAAAAGTCACAGGGCTGAAACTGTGCCTAATGGAATTCAGCGGAGTGACGCTCCCTTTCTTCATCATGAGGGACCGTTTCTCCCTTTGCACTTCTTCCAAAATGCGTCGGTTGTCAATTTCTGAAGTTTTACGCCAGAATCCGCACTGTAGTTTACGGAAAATTAGCAATGGATCCGCACCTCGCTTTGACGTCATTCCAAACCGATTTACTACACGAATTTGCGCTCCGCAACGTGAATCGGCCGACCAAACGAGTCCGAACGACGTTATTACACAGCTCCGACACAATTCCGTTTCTACCGAAAGCAAAAATTTAACTTGGATTTTTAGGGAATAAACGAGCAAGCAATCACAAAAATCGGAAAATACGCCACGAGTTCAAAATCCGTTGAAGCGTTTTGCATTACGGTCTCATTGCAGAGAATTACGCAAAGCAGCAGTTGTAGCAATTTAGCAATTACACCCCTGGGAAGAGAGTTTAGCTGCTGTAGTACATTTTTCAACAAGCACGAAGTTCTCATGCAGTGCGTGATTCGCGATCGTTCACTAAAAAGCATTGCAACTTGCTTCAATCAGCGTACGCACAACATTGTCACTCAGTGTTTTTCAACCAGATTCACAGCGGCTCCATCTCTATCCAGAATATCTCTCCAGAGGGTTGAGCTTACGCACGAAAGTATCTGATCTAAGCATCGAAGCATGTAAACTAGCGTGCCGGCAGTTACCGCGGCTTCTGTCCGCGAATTACAGTACTGAGGACGCTTTCTTTTGGGCGCTATTTTGGTGCTACGATTTTTGGGATTCTCAAAATCGTAGTCGAGGTTTTTGAGCTTCGCAGGAGAATTTTTACTTTTCCAATGGTTTCTCGAGTGTTCGCGCATTGATTGGGCAGAAATGGGCAATTTCTAAAATATGCAACAGATGCAACAGATGCAACAGGTGCAACAGATCACTGTTCCCGCTTCCAGTTAGCGAGGGGGGGTGGGGTGGGGGTGGGGGAGGAGTGGGGCTGGGGAGCGGGGGGTGGGAGTGGGGGTGGGGGAGGGGTGGGGAGTGGGGGAAGGGTTGGAGTGGGGGCGGGTTCGCTCCAAAAAAGGTGGTTTGTCAAGTCACCTGCCTCGCCTCGTCCTGCTTAGGTTTAGTCCTTGCTTAGGCTTAAGCTTCAGAATTAATTGGTTAGGTTTAAGCCTATTTTAAGGTTTCAGGGGTGGGGAGGGGGGGCGGCGCACCCAAAAAAGTGGGGTGGGGGTATTCATGTTGGTTAAAACATTTTGTGGATTGTGTGGAATATCTTCTTGAGCTGGCGCCAAACCCGCCACCATGGTCTCGAGCCCCCATTTTGAGAGCCTCTCATGGAGGCGTGGTCATGGCAAAAAAACTGAACAGTAATCCCCCACCCCTCCACACGTACGATCATGTTGTAAATCACACGCTACCTCGCGAACGCACGCAGTGTGTGCCAGGCGGAGGGTGGGATGACATCGATCCATTGGTCGACGGCCGACCAGTAGACGACGCTGGGCCTCCCGTCGCCAGCGTAGGCGCTCTGCGCCGACTTCAAAATCTCCGCCATGTGAGGAAGGGGGGGGGGAGGGTGCAGACTCAAAAAGACCACAGAATGAAAATTGTTCAACAAAATTGCGTATGTACTTTTTGGTCAACTACGGATTAAAACGAGGTCGAAATTATGTTACATTAGGTGTTTGGTCATATAACACGTGAACGAAAGCAAAAACAACCCTATTTAATTCATAGGTATGTATCTGCAAGGGGGAGGGGTGGGTTTAGCGGAGACGCCCACTGAAAAAACCCCACCTTCCCCGTTCTGTCAACGAGCCACAAAAATGATAGAGTAATTAATGCTGGTGAGTTGGTGCACAATGAAGCACGGGAATTTACCCCAAAATTCTTTCCCATTTAACAGTTTCGCGACACGTCAACAAACGTAGCAATGCAACGAAGAGAAGGAAATGATTTGGTGCAGAATTTGCCCTTTCAGCCCCCCCCCCCTCACAAATTTCCTATCCCGGACAATTTACTCGAAATGGCTCTAGACCCCTCCACCCTCTCGATTCAACACCCCCCCCCCCCCCCCGGCCAAGCCCGGGGGATGGCTGGGTATCGAGGGGAGAGGGTCTCCCGCGATCCCGCCAGGATCGGAAATTTTGGAGAGGGGGGGGGGGGTCGAAGTGGAAAGTTTCGCGCCAGAATAGCGCGTAAATCGGTGCTTTTTGGTCCAGAATGTGTCAAAACAACGCCTAAAGAGCACTTTTTAAGCGGTTTTGGGTCACGCTACACTGAAAAAGGACACAAAAACACGCATATTCACCCAATTTGATAATGAGAGAGGGTCTCCTGCAAGTTATCAGGGATGGCGATGGCCAGTGGGGGGGGGGGGGGGCTCCCGCAATAAAAGCGGGATGGCTATAGCCAGTGGGGGTACCCCCCCCCCCCCCCCCCAGACACCCCCGGAGCCCACCTATGGCTTGAGAGACCCAACCTACTGACAGAAACGAGAGCATACTCATTCAACAGAGAACTAGCCAATCTCTCAAGTGTGGCTGGCCTATACTGCAGGAGTCCTCCTCCATTTTTATGGCTACTTAATTTTTATTATTTTCAGACTTTTAGTTCAAGGAATTCTCGCAACCTTTCGGGAACTTTAGATTTAGATTTTGCTCACTTACCTTTTATATGCTACACACCTATGCAAACCCCCCACGTCCCCAACCCAAAAGGTTTTCCTGTCCCTCGACCAGGGCCGATTTGCTTGGGTACGTGTATTTTCTGGTCATAAATCATTGAAATAAGGACACCCCTTCTGCTGCCGTCGAAACGTCGCCTTCACCGGCTCGGTTCACGGTCCGTTTCTCTGGGGAAGGACGTTGGTCTTGTCGCTTCTTTCACGGGCTTTTGACGGGCGTCGACTCCGCCAAAGGAGAAGGAGGGCCGTCGACGTCGAACCGCGAGGAGGCAGCTGCATACGCGACGGTTTCTTCTCTGCCAACAGTGGCAATATTGCCGTCGTCACCACCCGCCCCACCCCCTCGGGAAACCTAAGTTCATTGTACCATTGTACAATTGTACCATTGTACGGAGAGAAGCACACCATAATATTTTACATGCGTTGCATCTCGATGCTCAACTGCTAAATACTAAAACAACGCGTCACACGCCACATTTCTTTTTACAACAGTTTGATTTTATGTAATCTTTCAATGAATTAAGTTACATTTTCCTTTTTTATCTTAATTCCCATGTGGTTGTACAGGGTGGGCCATTGTGTATCAAGTCTCGATGTTGTTGTCCGTGTGACGAGACCTTACCAAATATTCAACAAAATCAGTTTACATTTCAACGCTTCAACACGCTCACAGTGCACCTCACACACCGACGCAGCCTCAACTTTCAAATGCGACTAGCACTACAACAAACGGTGCTAACCAAGTTTTACACAGCGGGCAAGCGACGCGACCCCAACATCATACGGGTAGCCTTAGGGTGAGATTCTTTCGAACGAGGCAGATCTACATATGGCAACGAGCGTTCAAAAGTAAATTCCAAAGTGACGCGCAAACTGTTCGCGGTGGTACAACAATAGCTTGCCAGTCACGGAATCGGAATTCACAAAGTTTGTGGAGAAATACGGGTAGCGCACGTGCGTGCAGGCACGCACGCACGCGCGCAGGCACGCAGGCACGTGAATTGACGGGAGGATGCGGAAATGCGCTGGGTGGGGTAGCGTCGGAGGACTGAGAACGGACGGCGGTGACAACCGCCGGTGCTGCCTGGTGGACGAGGAAAACCGCCGCTGCTGGGCCGCTGGCAGCCACGCCAGAAAGCGCATGCTGGAGAGCTGCTGGTCGACGCGTTTAACGTGTCAACGTTTGCGTCTGAACGCTAACCTGAAAGACACTGCTAGTGCTCGACTTCTCTCTTGGCACACTCCAAGCAGTGCAGCACCTGTCACACAGGCGTTGCAGTTGCAGATGGCAGTCTCAGCAGCAGTGGCGTAGCCAGGACTTGATTTCGGGGGGGGGGGGAAGTCCAATTTCGGCCCAAATTCTCAATTTTGCAACAGGGGGGACCCTGTCGAATTTTTTGGACATTGTGCCATTTCGGCTGGGGAAGCTTTAGACACTCTCTCATCCCATCTGTTTACACGCTTTGGGCTCGTTTGTCTGACTACATTCACACCAAAACGTTAGCAATGTTGTCAAAACGGTCGATTTCCGGGCTCAAAATAGCGCCGCAGGCAAATTTTTTAGAGTAGGGTAACGAACTTTCACGGTTTTCTATGCAAAACAATGCGCCGCAGGCGAAAATTTGGCTCTTTACTGTCGCTTTCATCATTATTTGCATTGAAATTGAGAAAACGCCGATATTGGCACATTGCAACAGAGGGTACCAAGTTAAAAAATTTTACCTTCGGAGAATTTCGGGGGGGGGGAAGCTTACCCCCATCCCCCCCCCAGGCAAAGCCACTGCGCAGCACACCGGAGTCTTGGGCGGGCAACTTGGCGCCGCACAGACAGCACTGCGTGTGTGCGTGTGCGCGCACACACGCACACACGCGCGCGCACACAGGCATGCTCGCACGAACCTAAACCTAAAGCCTGAGCCCAAGCCTAAGCCTATTTGCCTAAGCCTATTGTGTGTGAGTTTTGTTGTTTTATTATTTGAGTATCGAGAGTCAACGCATGCTTGCGTGTCTTGCGTGCCTGCGCGTGCGTGCCTGCGCGTCGCGTGCGTGCATGTGCTCGTGTGTGTGTCGTTGTGCGCGCGAGCGTGCGTGTGCGAGCGCGATCGAGTCTACGTGGCTGCGCGCTTGCGTGCCTGCCTGCAGCTGTGCACGTGCGTGCACGTCTGTGCGTTCGTGTGACCGTGCGCTCGCGCGTGCGTACCTAAGCTTAAGCCTAAAAAGAAATTCTAAAGAGAAATGTGGCGTGTGACGCGTTGTTTTAGTACTTAGCAGTTGAGCATCGAGGGTCAACGCATTTAAAATATTATGGTGTGCTTCTCTCCGTACAATGGTACAATTGTACAATGGTACAATGAACTTAGGTTTCCCCCCCCCCTCGCTAACTGGAAGCGGGAACAGTGATCTGTTGCACCTGTTGCATCTGTTGCATCTGTTGCATATTTTAGAAATTGCCCAGAAATGCTGCGGGGCTCCGTCCTCAGAAGCACTTTTGAAAGATAACGTCGTCCGAGCGCTTGGATATTTGCTCGATTTCCTATCGAAATTCTGCCTTTTGTTGCCAAAAAAACCGCACAATATCACCCTCAGAATGGCGACCGAATTCGAATACGGCGTCAAGGTGGACAACCCCTTTGCCAAGCTCGTCAACGAGGAAGGTCGGCACCACTTATTAAACATTGAATTTTTGGATTAAAATCACAAAGAAAATGTTGGTATGGTTAGACTCCGATTTGGACCCTGATGAGCTGATCACTCGCGCGGCCAAGCGCGCCGCAGAGGAGAAAGAGGCCAAGAAGAAGAAGAAACAGCTGGAGGTCGGAATTTTTGTGGAGTGTTTTACAACAAAAACCTGTCAGTGTCATAATTGTAACATTTTTTGTGCAAACAGAACCCCATGTTTTTTTTTAGAAAGACCATGGCAAGCAAGCCGTCGAAGGCTTCCCCACCGACGGTCAGAGTCCGCCGAGCGGCGACCGGCAGTCGGCAGACGAACAAACCGGTTTGCAGCGCAAATATTTAGGAAGGTAAAATAAATATAAAAAACGCCTACGCACGCAGGACCGAACAAAGAGAACCAACGCGGCAGGAGCCGAGGTCGCGGCACCGTTAGGGGCGGCCCTCCGGCCGGCGACCGCGCTGCGCAGCCCAAGTTGCCGCCACGCTTCAAGCAGGTTTGGGCAACCAGTTTACCGACATGAGCCCCAAGTTTGCCAGAAGACAGTGACACGATTGCAGCCACAAGACTTCGGCGGCGGCGGCGGTGGCGGTTTCGGGGGATTCGACAGTGCGCCGTCCTTCGCCGACGGCGGAGGGCGCGGCGGTTTCGACGCCCCTCCGACCGACGGGGGATTTCGCGGCGCTGGCAGGGGCGGTCGCAGGGGAGGGTGCGCCTCTAAGCATTTATCACAGTGTCTATGGACGCAGGAACGCCAAACGGGTTTGCAGACGCGAGTTCCGTCGCGGCGGTCAGTTCGGTGGTCGGCGGGGCGGCTTCGGCCAGCGATTCGGCGACGAGCAGCAGCCGCACGGAGGGGACGAATTCGGTCAGCCACACGACAATATGGGCGGATTCGGTTCGTGGGAGAGACGCACGCACGAACGACGCGCACGCACAAACCGGTTTTGCACAGGTGGCGCGCCCCCAGACGAGTTCAACCACCAGCACCAACAGCAGGCGCCCATGCAGACGTTCGGCGAAGAAGCGGCCGAGCGCCAGTTCGTCGGCGGCGACCGCGGCGGATTCCGTCGGTGTTTTTAAAATGATTTATTGAAATTAATGAATTGTCCTCTGCTGCAGGTGGACGCGGACGCGGCGGCGGCAGAGGCCGTGGCGTGCCGGGAGGCTTCGGTCGCGGCTATCGGTTTGTGTTTTTCTCAATTTTCTTGGGGGCAAACAGTAGCTCTTGGTGCCTCTGTAGCGACTGTGTTTGTGCTGGCGCCTGGTGTGCGCTTGAGGCCTTCAAGTTGAAGGCGCTGAGTGACGCCATTGGCTTTCAGCGGCGGCAGGGGCGGAGGCGGTGGCGGCTTCGATCGTCGCGGCCCGCCCAGGGAGGGCGAGGAGGGCGCGCCGCCGCCTGCCGAGGGCGTGGAGGACGCTGCGCCGCCACCGGCCGCCGACACGGACGCCGGCGAGGGCGGTGGCGGCTCGCCCGCTCGCCAGGCACCGGCGCCCGTCGATGCCGAGGCCGCGGCGGCGGCCGAGACGGCTCGTCAGGAGGAGGAGGCCGCAGCTCGTCAGATGACGCTGCAGGAATTCCTCGAGAAGAAGGTGGGCCCTCGCTCATTTGTCGACAGGGGGCGACCTCGCGAGAGTTCAGCAGAAGAAGAAGGAGGGGCCGGTGTTCAACCTGCGAAGAGCGGGGGAGGGCGAGAAGAAGACGGGCGCCGACAGCTACGTCCCACTGCAGAGAGACGACCTCGACACGACCGGAGACAGCGACGACATCGTCGTCGTGGTGAGCAGACAGCCGTGACCCACTCAGGCCGTGTGGTGGGCGCTGGGACTTCCGGACTCAAAAGTGTCGGTCCAGTCCAGAGTTGACAAATATTGCAACAAAATTGGGTCCAAATTGCGTCGTTTCTGCGTTGTATAATCAAAATACTGAGACTTTCATCCTTTTTGACCGGTTTGTCATCGCAGAAAAAGTGTCCGTCTGGGTCTGAAATGTCTTGCCGTATTTCAGCACCGCCCCTCCAAGAAGCAGGTCGTCAAGATCGACGTCAACTTCAACGTAGGCCGTGGCGGCGGCGGCGGTCGTGGCGGCGGCCGAGGCGGTGGCGGTGGCTACGGAGGCGAGGGCTATCGGTGCGTGCGTGCGCGTTGGTGTGTCGGTCCCTCTTCTACCTACCGTTTCCCATCGCTTCAGCGGTCGGGGCCGTGGCGGCGCCGGCGGATACGGCGGCGGCCGCGGTGGCGGGCCCGGCGGCGAGCGATTCGGAGGAGGCGGCCCACCTGGATACGGTAACGTCGCTTTTTTTAATTTACTGTTTTTTTAATTTTCATCCATTTTTTTTCAAGGTCGCGGCGCTGGCCCCCGACGCGGAGGCCACGAGGACTTCAGTCTCGGCACGGAGGAATTCCCGGCGCTCAGCTGAAGAGGAGCCCGTCACATTTGAGGAGACCCCCACTCGAATTACACCCCCCCCCCTCCTCTATTTTCCCATGCTCGTCCCATTTTGGCGTGTTTCATTTCATCCACCCGCGAGTGCGCACGCCGTGCCCGAGTGTGCGAAGCAAGTTGCTTTTCACGTTTTTTGTGTGTCATTTGGTCGTCTTGTTCATGTCCTTTCTTTTTCGCTCTCTCCGTCGCTACACACGCTGAATAGCTCCTAGTCCCCCTAGTGCGACCCCCCACCCACAAACACCCCCCCCCCCCCCCCCCACATTCTCCGCACTGAAAAAAATTCGGTGCGTGTCTCGGAGTCTGCGCCTGGGTTGTCGACTAGTAGAAAATCACAGAGGGGCGCGCTAGAGGACTGAAGAAAAAAAGAGGAATTGGAGTTGCTTAGAATTCTCTCGTCTTCTTTTTCGCGCGGTTTCGTACTGCCGCGCCGCTGTTACTACCAGCTCCTGGCGTGGAGCGCGCTCGCGCCCCGCACGCACGGACGAACGCGCACGCACGCACTCGTTGTTTTCGTCGTCGTCGTCGTGTCCGACTCTGTCTACTGAGGCGCGGCGCGAATGTGAGGGGGGAAACCGTTGCGTTGAGAGAAACTGCTGTGGGACACGCACACACGTACGCGAACGCACGCACACGCGTATCACCCAACATTGTTGTCTATCTACTGGAATTGAACCCCTACAGTAGCGTCGTATCACAATTATCAGAGTTGTTCTACAGCTTCTTTTGCGATTACAGTTACGGTTCGGCTGTGGAAGAGTGTCGATAAGTGACACATGAAGGGTGAAGAATGTGAATGCTGAATCGTCTGCAACGCTTGTGGCACTCAGTGGCCGGTCTGGACGGTCGTCTGCGTAAACGTCGCCTTTTCCTAAAGAAAGTCGTACAATTTGGTGTAGGAGGGGCATTGGCAGCGTCCAAACGTCTGTACTGCACTGGAATATGCGTTGTCAAAGTACTGTTGGTGTAAAAGGTGACTCGACGCAGTTCGCTTGCGCACCTCTCCGTCCTTGTTGGAGACGGTGGTGACGACGACGCCGCCGGTGCCCCAGTTGTGCTCGCTGTCGAAGATCAGGTCGCTGGGCGGCGAGTTCACCGCGCCGCGCTCCTCACGCGCCCAGATCTGAACTCACTCCTCGTGCGTGCGTGCGTGCGTGCGTGCGTCTTAATGCACACCTTGCAGGTGCGCCCGCCCTTGAGCGTCACGCCCTTGGGAATGGTGTACATGAGCTCGCGAGTGTTGTCGATCTTGCGGCGGATCTTCCACTCGCCGATGTCCTCGTCCTTGCTCCGATGCGTGTTCTCGAGCAGCACGTGCCCGCCCTGCGGGTCCGCCTCCGCTATCGTGATGTTGCCCTTGGCCGACCTCTTGAACGTCGTCTTCGTCGAGATTTCGCCTGAGAGTGAGGCAAACACAATCAGTCGAGAGGGAACACAGAACGACAGACGGACGGAAGCAGTGCGGGTCTAGTTTTCTGCCTATACGTAGCGCTCTACCAGCAGGGAGGACCCCCAGCCCCTGGTGGAAAGCGAACCGAACCGAAACGAACCGAATGAGGTAGTTTAAGAATTGGCGCTGACAGTTTGATTCTCTGATGACAGATAAATGCACCGTTGGTTAGTACAGTCTACGAGCGCGAATTGGATTTGTTGAAAAACTGCACCGACCCTTGACGGTGCGATTGCTCTCGGTGTCCTCCTGCTGTTGGAGCGAGTGCGACTTGACCACCTGCTCCACCATCTGGCGCAGACCGGCTCTTCAAGGGCGCGTCACAAGTGCCTGTGCCCAATTTTGACCCAATATTAATGTGTTCACCTGGATTCCTCGCCTTCGAGCATCTTTCTGTAGATGGCGATCTCGGCGTCGAGCATCCGCTTCGTCTCGAGCAGCGCCTGCGCGTGTCGTCAGCGCGTCGAGTCGCTCGAGCAAGCGGACAAACCGACGCACGCACGCACGCACCTGCAGCTCCTGGACGAGAGATTGGCACTCGGCCTTGATGCGACGCAGCTGCGCGTCGCGGTCGTTGAGCGCCGCCTCGTACTGGCGGTTGTCGTCCTGCAGCTGGTACGTCAGCTCCTGCACCTGCTTCTCCAGCATCGCGTTCTGCAGAGAGAGTTTCAAATTTTGGAAACTGAAATTTAAACGGAAGTCCTGGGGAACTCGCCCTGTTCTCGAGGCCGCTGAGCTTGGCGCGCGTCTCGTCGATGGTCTCGCGCATGCGACGCACCTCGTCGCGTTGGAACGTGCCCTCCATGTTCGTCCGATTGGCGCCCGACTGCACCTCCGAGACCTGAAGCGCTTTCCGTCTTTCACTTCTTGTTTACATTAAAATCTGAATCTGAACAACTGCCGGACCTTGAGCTTGTACCAGCTCTCCATGTCGGACTTGCCCTGCTCCGTGAGACTGTCGTACTCGTCCTTGATGTCGCGAATCGCGAGCGAGATCTCGTTTTTGAAGAACTCGCGCGTGTTGGCCGGCGCCTGGGCGAGCAGCGCCTGGAGCTCCTTGACCTCCTGGTCGTGGATGCGGCGCAGGAACTCCAGTTCCTCCATCAGCGTCTGCACTTGGTTCTGGTAGTCGATGCGGCCCAGCGTCTCCTCGTCCAGGTCCTGCAATCGCACTCGCGCATGCGATCCCGGACGCACGAGCGAACGCATACGGACGAACTCACGGCTCGCGCCTTCTGGAGGTCGTCCCAGAGCTGCTGGTTCATGGTCGTGTACTTGTCAAACTCGCCGTTGAGGTGCTTGTACCGACTGCGCAGCATCTCCAGCTCGCCCTGCGCGTTCGCCAGCTCGCCCGTCCACTGCGCCAGCCGCTCCACGTCGCGCTCCTTTGCCCCGGCCGTCTGGTCGAACCTGCAGCAACGAGTGCGCGCTTGCGTGCGTGCGCCATGCACGTGCGTTCGTCTGTCGGTCCCTACATGCGCTTGGCGTCGTTGAGGTCGTCCTGTAGGCGGGCGATGCGCACGTCCACGTCCGCCTTGTCCCGACTGGCCGTGTCGATGTCCTTGCGCGCGGCCAGCAGGTCGCCGCTGTACTTGCTCTGAAACCACTCTATCCGTCAGTCGGTCACCGACACACGAACGCAGGCACGCAGGCACGGAGACCTTGATCTCGGTGGTGTCGGCGCCCCAGCGCTTGCGCAGCTCCTCAAGCTCGGCCGCGAGCTTGCGGTTCTGGGCCTCGAGGCCGCGCACGCGGTCGATGTAGTTGCCGAGGCGGTCGTTGAGGCCCTGCATCTCCTGCTTCTCCTTCTGCGCCGACTCGGCGAACGACTTGGCCGCGTTCTCCACCATCGCAGGCGTCACGCCCGACGCCAGCGAGCTGCCCATCTCCGTCGTGATGCGCAGCTGCCGACCTGAAGAAAGCACGACGCGTCGACTACGAGCCAATCAGTGTCTATGTACTCGCGCTACAACAGGGCACTTGGTTTGACAACTCAAATTCTCAGTGTACATATTTTTGATTGTGTTAAAACATTTGCTTTTGGAATTGCCTCCAACGTTGCCGACGCTCCTGGACCGTCGGTATCGGAAGGTGTCCGTTCCGCCGTAGCCGCCGCCGCTGCCGTAGGGCAGTGCCGAATTCGCGGCGCCACCAAAGTGGTGCCATTCGAAGGCAGAATCGTAGTCTGCGGGGGTCCTATAGACCAGAGGCCTTCTGGGTGCCAGGGGAGGCCGTGAACCGTCTTGTCGAGACTCACTCGCCATTTGCGTTTGTTGGATTTTCTACACCTTTGTCACGCCACGAACACCAACTGGAAGGAGAGAATGACGGACAGACTAGACAAGACGAGTTCTAGTTGACGAAAGCGAGTGGGCTGGCAGCAAAGCCGAGGCGGTGCGAGAAAGCCTAAAGGCTGCGCGGCGAGCCACTCGAGGCTCACTCGACGACTGAGAGCCAAACAAGGCGGCCCCGCGTTGCAAGTGCGCTGGGACTGGGCTGGCCGACAAATCAGAAAGACGCCCGCCCGACTTACACCAGACGTTGTCGGTAGTGGCTGCGAATTCTTTTTTTTTTGTTTATATTTGTGTTCTTCACTCGTTGTATTCGTTTATATACGCGTGTCAATCAGCAGAAGCGCCTGCACACCGTTTCTTTGGTACACAAAAAGTACATGGACCTACTGTACATGCGTATACATGATACCGGTGTACCTGTATGTAAGTACATACTTGACGACACCGACTGCTGTGCAGCCCAACCCACCTCCAGAGGGTCCGCCTCCCATGGGCGAGGTGTAACCTCCCGACGACTGGCGGTGCATGGAGCTGCGCGTCGTCGAGGTCCTCGGCTGGATCACCGACCGGTACTCCTGCTCGTAGCTGTCCGTGAATCCTTTCGACATACTGCTGCTCGACTCTCTCGGTTTCTACTTCTTCTTAAGGGAAGAATCCGCGAGTGAGCTGCTGCTGCTGCTGCTGCTGCTGCTGCAACAACGGGAGTTGGCGCGAGTGGAAAGTGTAATAAGGCGGCCGGTGAAACTGGAAAACGCGCGGCGGTCGGAGGGGGCGACGCGAAGGCGGCGAGGCGCGACCGCGTCCTAAGACGATGGTGCGAGCGGGCGGCCTTGACTCGGCGTTCGCTCGCCGCGTGGCACAAACATCGGCCGACGCGAGAATGGATTCGAAGACTTGAACGGAGCGCAATCAAACTGACTAAGGGGCCGGCGCTGCGTCTAACGGTGATGGCGGCTGCCGACCTGTCGAGAAAATGGGAGAGCGAGAACGAGAAGACGCACGCACGCACTCTCGCACGTCTTGCCTTCTAAGAAATTATTCTGGACACAGAATTGCACAGCTGGACTCAACAAAAAACTGGTGCCCTAAAACGAGTGTAGTAGCACCGCTATGCGAAGCGAAATGATCGAATCACTCCCTCCCTGCATGTCGTAGAGGGCTGAGGGCGGTGTGTGACGAGGAATGTGTAAATAGAGACGCCCGCTCGCCCACCCGAAAAATTCCAAGCCGACAATACAATGGGGGACAGAGTGTCAACTCACGCCTGCGCTCCTCTAATGGAGTTGACGGTTGACTCAGCGGCCAGCGGAGCCGCGAAACTATGCCAGTGCCTGCCTGCACTGTCACCACCATCGTTCAGAATTGCGCCGACAAAAAGATTTTGTTGTAGTGTACAAGTACAAGTACCTGCATGCTGCAACATCACATGCAGTGTACAAACTGTTCCCGAATGCAGCGCTGTGTATCCGTTTTGTCCCCAACAGCACGATGTTGACATTTTGCGACCGGGCTATTATACCGCGAATTCCATGGAGATGTTTGCCTTGGCGCCTGTGACTTGTAAGCATACGTGTGCTTGTTCTATATTTGAGAACTGGACTCGCAACAGAAAGGGACCAACTCGCTGCAGAATCAAACATTTCGGGCAGACGGCACTGTAGCGTGGAACATGTAATTCGCAGAGTAGCGAAGCATTGAGTCGGCGCGTGTGTGTGCGCGTACGTGTGACTGAGTGTAGTGAGCAAGTCTGTGCGTTCGTGTCTGTATGTGTCTCATCGATCGCCAGCGGTTCGCGGCAAATCATTTTGAAAACTGAAAATGAATAGTTTTGACATGTATGCATAACGAACAAGAGAAGTGCTCGAAAATAAAAGAGCCTTCCATACTGTACGTCGAAATGTTTAAAGTGGATTAAGTTACCGTACTCTCACTTTAAGCTTGAGTGTGAATCAACGAAAAATCAACAAAAATTCTTCAATTATTTTGACTAAATCCACTGGACTGCATGTCGTCCGCTCTCTATTTGGAGTGCGCTCGTATCATTGGAGTGGTTTTGCGCAAGGAGTCCAGTCTGCGATCCCTGGTTTTCCAAAGTCAATTCAAGGTTCAATTTTAATTTCACTTGTGGTTGTGTCTCCGAATTTTCCTCTTCATCTGCTCATTGTTCTCGTTCGTACTCTGTTCTTTTCCACTTTTCCACCTTCTATCGCTGTGTTGCGCTTGGATCTTCTATTTTGTTGGTCCGCCTGCCTATTTTGGGCAAGAAATGAGTCGCCAATTTCGAAATCGGCGTCTGGGCGAAGACAGCGACGTCTTCGATGCGAATGCCTGGGACGACGTGCAGCTGAGCGAGACGCAGAAGGCGGAGGCACTGGCCAGAGTCAAGACGCAGCTAGAGAATCGGCCCGACAGAACCGCCACCGGTGAACTCGCTGACATCTGCAGCAGCAGCGGTCAGACCCTCCGCTGGGACCAGTTCTTCGCCCACCACCAGCACCGCTTCTTCCAGCAGAGGAACTGGCTCTTCGCCGAGTTCCCAGAGCTGGTAAACCGGTTTCACGCTGACGGGTGAACGCAGGCACGCGGTTTCTCGATTCAGGAGGAGGCCTTGACGACGGAAAGCAGTTCGAAAGTGCTGCTCGAAGTCGGCTGCGGCACTGGCAGTACCGTGTTTCCCATTGTACAGAAGTCGGCGCAGCGCCCTTCCTCCTCCGTCTTTATCTATTGCTGCGACCACTCGAAAGAAGCCATCGACTCTGTGATCGGCAACCCGTTGTACGACGCCTGCAAGTGCTGCGCGTTCGTGTGGGACATTGCCAAGGGGAGCAGTAACAACGCAGTGTTGCCGATCCAGCCAGAGTCCGTCGACATCGTCTCGATGATCTTTGTGCTCAGCGCCATTCCGCCTGCCCGGATGGCCAAGGCATTGAGAAACGTCGTTCGATTGCTCAAGCCAGGTGAGATCAACTGACATTAGCGGTGGACGAGCTGCGACTGCGAGTACACATTTTCCTGTAACTGGAAGCCTTGCTCCTACCTCTTGAGGGGGGTGGGGTGGAGTAGTGTTAGACCAGCACTGGGGGAGGCACCCAGACCGGCGTACCGGACCTCCAGTTACAGGTGTGGGTAGCAGTCATAGTTTGCATATGACATTCATTTGCATATGCTGTGATGGATTCTTGCACGCACGCATACCTGCAGTACAGGCACACGCACTCACGCTCGCACGCCCAATCAACTCGTGCGTTTCTTCAGGAGGGTTGTTGCTGTTCCGCGATTACGGTCGCTTCGACATGGCGCAGTTGCGGTTCAAGCCGACGCGTTGTTTGTCCGAGAACCTCTACATGCGCGGCGACGGCACGTTGGTCTACTACTTTGTTGCTGACGAGATCCGACGATTGTTCTGCGACAAGCTGGGTCTGGTGGAGGAGAGCTTGGTCGAAGACTGCAGACTGCTCGTGAATCGCGCCAAGAAGGCCCAGATGCACAGAGTGTGGCTCCAGGGCAAGTTCAGAAAGAAGATGCAGTGATCGATTGATCAGTTTTGTTGAGAAAGGTGATTGTTCGTGACGCCAGTTCTTGTTGCCATGTTATACGAGGAATTTAATCTGACCATTATCTTTTACATGCCTTTCTTGTTTGCTGACACGCACGCACGCGCAGTTTGCTTAAGGCAACGAAGCTTCTGTATCGCGTCTGCATCGAGACGCTGAAGCATCGCCAAGTGTTGGATGAGATCTTGCACTTTGACCAGGACTGCCAGAGTTTAGTCTCAGAGGACATTGACACCAACTTGGCCTATGTATTGCTGTACGAGTTCCTCTTTGGAAGAGATGGACTGAATTGTGACAAGAAATTGTCCAGTGCTGTGGGCAAAAGGGCCAAGGCACTCCAGGCAGCGGTGAGTTTGTCTGTTATGCGTGCGTGCGTGCGTGTGAATCGATTGTTAGATGGTGCGCGGTGTGTGGCGACTGAGTGTATCTGTGAGCGTGATTCTTTTCAGTCCGTTGCATGTATTGTGTCAGCATTTGGCTGTGAAAAATGTCAGTGCTAGTAAATCGCTGTTTTCTCGTCTCAGAAGCAGCATCTGATCGACGCGGGCAAATTGTCCAGCAAGGGAAAATTGTTGGAAAGCAGTGAGGTCAAGATCATCACTCCCAGATATGCCAGGGTGAACACTCTCAAAACCAACCTAACTGCAGTCTGCAACAGACTAAAGAAAAAGGGTTACAATATAATCTCGATGGATAGTGCCCAAGTGAGCAGAAAAACGTGATTTCCCGAATTTGTTGATTTTCTAAGTACTTTTAAAAGTATTTTTTTTATTTTCATTCTCCGTTCAGCTTCCGCGAGAGGGCGTTGAATCTACAGTCGACTGATGTGCTAGTGGACCCCGACATTCCAAATCTACTCGTGTTTTCCCCAGGGGCCGACATGCACGCCCATCCTTTGGTCAGCAATGGCAACTTGCTGTTACAGGACAAGGTCAGACCGAGCTATGTGTAAACTCTGTAGTAACAGTATCATTTACAGACGGGTGGATCCTGTCCTTTGTTGAGTAGAAAACCTTCAAATTTCGTCGCAAATTTCGCCTGTGGCACCCACCCTTTATGCGTGCAACCCGTTAGAACTGGCTGTCTTTGGCTAGGGCTAGTAACACCGGCTAGTGAGTTACCACCCCCCCCCCCTCCCGTACTGACAACTAACCCTGGTGGTGGTTCCAATTCCAAATACACAATAATTCCTCCCCCCCCCCCAGCAACCCCAAAAGTTCTGGGTCACCAATGTCAAAAATACTCAAATGTTGGAAAATGCGGCCTATGACAAAGCAGTCTTTTTCGTCATGTTCCAGAAGAATAATGCACGCAGTGGTTATCAATATTGCTTCTTCTAGAATGCCGAGGTTGCAATATTTCTATGTATGCTCTGCGTTGTAGATTTTATTCTTGTAGCTGCCACGGCTAACAATTGCAGGCCAGTTGCCTGCCAGGGTTGTGCTTGGATCCGCCAGAGGGAAGCGAAGTGTTCGACGTGTGCTGCGCTCCCGGCATGAAAACTACGCATTTGGCGGCACTCATGAATAACACCGGGTTCGCTTTCGTCTTTTCTAATCACATTAGTTATGTTCTATATATGCATTTCGCTTTCATAAATCGTTTATTTCCATTTTTCAAGAGGAGGGGATACCCTGGTGTGGATGGGGCGACGCAGGAGGCCGCAAGCCCCAGACCCCCCCCCCCAGCCGCCCCCCCCGCAAGCGGAAGGAAACCAGGGGGCAAAAACCAAGGAAGCCCCAAAAACCACCCCCCCCCCCCCCAAACCCCCCCGCTGCTAATTGGGATAGGTACCACCTAGGTTCACTGCCAAACGTGCACCCCATATGCCCTCCCCCTAGGAATGCGCGTTGCATGTTATTTTTCATGTAGAAAGATCCACTCGTTCGACCGAGATGGAAATCGACTCCAGTCGACGCGGGAGCTACTGGCTTCCTGCGGCGTGAGCAACGCGGAGTTGCTGACCAAAGATTTTCTTCGAGTTGACGTGACGGACGACGCTTACGCGAAGGTCAGTTCTACGGAAGACGCACGCACGCACGCACGCACTTGCACCAACGCACGCACGACACAGGTGGAATACGCCCTTCTGGATCCACCCTGCAGTGGATCGGGTATTGTTTCTCGAATGGATCACCTATCGAGAGCCGTCACCGATCGCGAAATCAAAGCCGATCAGGAGTTGACGGAAAAGCGATTGGAGAGGCTGGGCAACCTTCAGGTTTCCTTTGCTTAGCCCTTCTTTGAGGGGGGGGGGCAGGGAGGGGTTTGGGGTGGGCGTCACGTCACAACATTTTTGAATAGAGGGGACTAGATTGGAATTGGGATCGCTTTGCATTAAAATTTCGTGTAAGTACCTAAATTACGTAGTTTTTGGTCAAAATAGGATTCTAAGTAGCGTTACTTTGTCGTTTTAAGGTGAAATATGCGCCGCTTAAAAAATCTTTCCTTCAGAATATATGGTGTTTTGGGGCGTAGGGGACAATGTTGCCGAGCCGAACTGCCCCCCCCCAGTTACAGGTGCGCCTGTAAGTGCCTGCAGAGTTGCGTTGACTTGCTTGTTGTTGAGGCGACGCTGCTGAAGCAGGCGCTGAGGCTGCCGCGCCTCCGCCGACTCGTCTACTCGACGTGCTCGACGCACGAGCGCGAGAACGAGCGCGTCGTCCAGGAGGCTCTGGCCGGCGTCGGCGCGCAATTCGAACTGGCCGAGCCGCCAGTCGCGTGGAAGCACCGCGGCAAGAAGGCCTACGAATTCGGAAGACGCTGTCTGAGGGCTTCACCGAGCAAGGACGCCACCAATGGATTCTTCGTGGCAGTCTTTCAAAGAATCGACAAAGAATTGCAAGATGGCGAAACCCATGAAGAAGAGAAGTCGAGCAGCGACGACGACGACGAGTGAAAGGAACGAGAATCACTTATCTGGACTGAAGACACCGTTGTCGGTGTTTGTTGTTGGCTAGAGAAGTTGCACTGTGGAGGAGGCATCATAGCGACGCACGCGCAGGAGCAACTGAAATCAGAGAACAGACACTATTAGTTACGCACGATGCAGCGTGGGGAAGCGCTTGCAGAATCGTCCCAAGCGGAGGACACCAGTGCAGTACACGCGGAAGTTATGTCGCGCGCGACACGTTGCTGTAATCAAGCCGGCAACTCGTCTGCCGGGCCGGGCTCCTCCTGCCGGGGAGTGGTTGGTGGGAGCACTCAGTGATGGGAAGAGAAAACATTCATTGGAATTTGAAAGGGCGTTCGCTCAGTCAGCCGTGCACCCGCAGAAGCCAACAGGCATGGGCTTAGGGTCGAGGAGGCAGCGTTTGTAGGTGTCGCAGACGTCCTGGAGCAGGCCTAGCTTCTTGATCGTCCGGTAGAGGTGGGACATCGCGTCGGGCACCGACGTCACCGTCATGCCGACCCAGCTGGTCTCGCAGCTCAACTGCTTCCCGTCACGCCCACCCTCTCCAATCGTCTCGGGCAGGAAGACGCTCGTGACGCCGAACAACGTGCGCCGCCAAGGTCGCGTCGAGTCTGCAACAGATGTCAACTCTCACCTCACTCGTTGAAATGGCATGCCCCTTCTCCCCTCATGGCTTCCACCTCAGTTCTTCTACCATAAACGTACTACGTTGCGACCGAATCGCTTCCGGCTTGTCACAGACAACGGGGTTGCCTTCGTCGCCCTAAAGAATGCGTCCTAATTATTCTGCCCCCAAATCTTACTGCGTTTGCCCCCAGAATTACTTCTCCCCCCCACACTCGCGCCCACTCACTCTGCCCCCAAATTTCTCAATCTGCCCCCAAATTTTCCCCCGTCCCCGCCCCTAATCGCCCCCCTATTTACCCCCCTAACTCACTCTCTCCCCCACCCCCGCCTCCCCCCCCCTCTTCGTGCTAAAAGAAAGGCTGTGCCGCCTACGAAGAAGGCACAGCGGGACTCGCAAGTACCCCACACACGTCACGAAAACAAACAAACGACTACTGTGCTGTCGTGGGCTTATGAGCGCCTCTTGACGTGCGAGCACGACCTCATCACACACTCTGGTGCTCGCTCGCTAGCCACAATCAACACGCCCCCCTCGCCACTCTTTTTACCTACCACACCTCTATTCATTTTTTACCACAGACAAGGAGCCGGGTGCGTGTTGTTTTTTCGTCGTCGGCACCGACCGAGCGAGCGAGCGAGCGAGCGAGCGAGAGAGAAAAAAAAAAAAAAAAAAAAAAAAAAAAAAAAAAGGGGGAGAGAGAGAGAGAGAGAGAGAGAGAGAGAGAGAGAGAGAGAGAGAGAGGGAGAGAGAGAGAGAGAGAGAGAGAGAGAGAGAGAGAGAGAGAGAGAGAGAGAGAGAGCGAGCGAGAGAGAGAGAGCGAGAGAGAGAGAGAGAGAGAGAGAGAGGCAGAATGAGGGCATAATGAGGCGATTGGGGGCATAATGAGGCGCGTCCATGTGGGGGCACAAGACAGGAACAAACAAGGGCAGGGGGACGTAGACGCGCAATTTGGGGGCAAGTTAAGTAATTCTGGGGGCAAACGCAGTAAGATTTGGGGGCAGAAGAAATAATACTCCTAAAGAATGAGCAGGCGCCCGGAGTGCGTGCGTGCGTGCGTGCGTGCGTGCGTGCGCGCGCGCGCGCGCGCTGCTCACGATGCAGGGTGAAGATTGGCCGGAGAAGCAGTAAGCGCGTTTCTTGTCGTCCCTAATCAGCGTGTAGTTGGCGGTCTCCTTCAGCATCCGCGTCAGAGAGTCCATGGCCGGGCTCACACACAAGCCGTAGCCTGTCTTGTTCTTCTCGTCTGACGCCGTTGGCTTCGTCTCCAGTAGCACATACTTTTGAGCTTGAACAAAAATCGAATTTGCAAAGTCCGCGCACACAAAGTTGAAAAGGTTTTAAGTGACCTGAGAACTGACCAATACTGCTCAAAGTGTAGTGTTTGTTGTAGTGTAGTGTAGTGGTTGTTGCAGAATGCTTACAGATTTTGGAAGTGTTGTGAGGGTCTTGGTCTCATATACCGTACAAACAATTAAATCTACTAGCCCCATTTCTACAGTTTTTTGGTATTTTATTTTGCGGAGCTATGATGAGACTTCAAACTTGGAGCTACTCAAGAAGGAGACATAAGTATGGCAAACAATGCAGCTGTGCTGGTAGTCGCATGCGCCGATACACTCCACCGAGACTTCATGGTTCATGCTCACGATTACTACACGTGTATATGCATACGTGGGGGGAATCCGTCGTCGAGCTTGCTGCTGGCGGCGCCCCATCCGATGGCGGTGCACTCGTAGTGGGGATTGAAGTATCGGCCCTCGTCGGCGTCGAGATTCAGCCTAAGGACGTTGTCGCCGCTCCAGTGGCGCTCATCGTCTTCGCAGGCGCTTCTCGCGTCCGCGAACGGCAGCAGCGCCGGCATGACGCCTTCGCGTTGACGTTGACATTCAATCGAGTTGACGACGTAGCCGTCAGGGTGATTGGCCCTAGGAATCTCCAGCTCAAGAAGAACCAGGTCCTGCGCGGCGGTCCTGAACGCCACTGCCCAGCGTGGCGCGTGAACCATACTCGTCGGCACACTTGTAAGAACTGGTGGGGGGGGGGGGTCCTGCCGCCTTCCATGACAGGAAGCCCCCCCCCCCCCCTCCAACTTTCCTCCAGGCCACAGGTCAGACCCGGTTACAGGGTGCGTGAACGTCGCGTTTGCACTCACAATCCTTCGATGCGGTGGATCTCCTTCAAAACCGATATCTTCTTACCGATTGGTTTAGTCCATTCAAATAAAACCATGTCTGTCACTCCAACGGCAAGTTCTTTGCGGAAGTCGGCGACTTTCCTGAACTTACACGCTGCCCCCTGTGCTCGGACTGGCGTGGCGGTGGCGAGTGTCAGCATTGGTTAGATGCGTTTGGGGCTTTATTTCGCCTTGGAAGCATTATCTCTCCTTTTGAAGACCTAGCAATCATCACCCCCCCCCCTACAATTGGCCCCCTCATGGCTGCCTTTCGGTACACTAGGCACCCTCTTCCACCCCCACCTATAATTTGCCCACTCCTACAATCCCAGACCATCCCAGACCAAACATTTTCAGTGCTTGGTGTGTGATGTGTGAGTTTGCGCGTGCATGTGTGCGTGAGAGTTTTGCTATGTATGCTAGAGTGCACGCACGTACCATAGGCTGCCCCACCTAGGGGGCGTTTTGCGGGCCTCACAGAGTCTTGGAGCAGCCGAGCAGGCACCAGAGAGACGAGAGCAGCAGTCGCTCCGAGATCAACGTCGCGCCGCACGAGTCGTAGTAGAAGTTGTCCTTCTGCCAGACCGGCGTCCCGTTGACGTTCGCCCACCTCAGATAGCTATCGGTCACGGAATGGCCGCAGACGATGTACGTGGAATAGGGATGCTCGTGATGGGCAGCGAGGAGGCCGTCCGCGACCAGGTGTCCCACTTCTCCGACGGCGCTCTTCACGACCACAAGTAGAAGAACAACTGTGGCTGTGGTCAGACGCGTTGTTGACGACAAGCAAAATGCCGACATCTCGCAAGACAGACGAACAACAATGTGTATGACCAATAGAGAGTCAAAATAAATGGAAAAAATGCAGCGAGCGCAAAAAAAGCAAAGTGCGCATCAGTATTTGAGCGCGCATGGGCTAATTGATGGAACGTCGCCAAGTGACGCACATTTTTATTTTTAATCGGATCCACTACTGGCGGTCTGCAGTAGACTCGCACAAAACGGGGTTTTTATTAGCGTTATTTTGGTGTATTCTGGTCACATACGGCGGGCGAGGTAGGGGCGGGTCATTCTCTTGCGTGGTTCGACCGTTGGCGAGACGACCTGCAGCATCTGCCTGCTGTATATCGACACTTCTCGCAGTAGCCGCCTGCTGCAAGACAATGACACGACGAACAGCGCACTGCTGGCATTTTGTCTATCTAGGTCCAGAGGCTGAGAGGAGACGCGAGCAAAGTGGCCATTTGAATTCAGTTGCCAGTGCCAAAAGGTTTCAATCACGCCCAAAGTTTTGTCAACAAAAGAAGACGGCGGATCATGATTCTATCCTAGAGACGTCCAAAAATACCTTTAAACGCACTCCAATAGACAAATTGCGTGTTCAGCATTTTTTTGTAGACTTCGAACGTGCCACTGCAGCCCATTGCAGACTGCCAGCACATTTGCGTGAAAATGGTCGGTCCCAACACGGCGTAAATTCCTTCGGAGCACGAGCGCTCGCATATGCATGTCCACTTCTTTGCTTTTCGCTCTCTTTTGGCACCTCCATTAGTCCTACGCATTTCTTGTTCGCAGCTCTTGCCAAAATGTCGGCATTCGGCTTGTCGTCAACGTCTCTGGTCACTCTCGCTGTTCTCCTAGTGGGGGTGAAGAGCGCCGTTGGACAGGTGGGACCGCTGATCGCTAACGGGTTCAAGGCGGCCAATTACTCGCATCCGTACGCAACGCACATCCACTGCCGCCACGAGGTCAACGGCAGCTACCTGCGATGGGCGGACGTGAACGGGACGTTCGTGCAGCAGAGAGACAAGCCCTACTATCCCTTCTGCGGCGCGGTGCTCATCTCGGAGCGACTGATGGTCTCGTCCCTCTGGTGCCTACTCGGCTGCTCCAAGACTCTGTGAGCGTGTAGTTTGGACAGATTCATGCCTGTAACCGGGAGTTCTGTTTCTCGAACACAGGCGCATGTGTGAGAGTTTAGACGAGTCGCGGACTTCGTTCCAGTGGTTGTTGTTGGATATCCAGTTTTACATCCAATTTCAAGGAGTTGGAGACCGCCAAGTGATCTGAAGGTCTCACTCTTGAGAAAAATCCACCGGATCGCAGGACTGTGAGTGCCAGCGACACCGCCATGTATGTAGGTAACAACTACAGCACAGTTGACAAGTCTGATACCTGCAGTCGTTCGGTATGCCCCAGGGCGTTCATTTTTTGACCTCCTTCCACACTGCGCGTTCATTGTATATAATTGCATTAGGGCTGGGGTCATTTGAAGGGGAGGAGATTCCTTAACGCTACCGGTAACTGGCGTTGCAAGAATATTGAGCAGGCGCAATAATTGTGTGTCGAACTTGAATATTATACAGTTGTATGTGCGACTCGTATTTTGAGGCGCTAAAGGAGGCGCCATTTGGTAGAGTTGGGAAAAATACGTTTTGACTTTAGACCGACGTGTGTGTGTGTGTGTGTGTGTGTGTGTGTGTGTGTGTGTGTGTGTGTGTGTGTGTGTGTGTGTGGTGAGTGTGTGACTGAGTGGTACGTAAGTGGAGTAATGAGCGACCAGGAGATTTGGCATCCAACAACGCGTCCGCTGCATCCAAAGCCTACTGTAAGTAAAACCTAAGCGTCATAAGAATGTGTGATGTAAAACAAATCGTCTTGCGGTAAGTCTACCCACCCACACAACTCACATATGCTCTTCAATGTAGGGTACATTGATTAACCACAAATGTTTTATTACCTTTTTCAGGTTGACCAACAAAATACAGGTTTGCTAATCCGATTTACGACTATGACCTTACGATTACGACTACGACCGTTTCTTTAAAATAAGATACAGGCGGCGATGTATTATTTTAAAGAAATACGTGTATTTTTTTAAAAAATACGCGCCAAACTCTACTACCATTTGGTTTTGCTAGTTTGAAAAGGTGTAGAAAAGAGTTTGTTATCACTATTCACTAAATCTTACGGCGCGCCCCGAATATTAGTAGTACTTTTAAAATACATATAGTTGTTGGATTAAGGGCCACGCCAAGAGACCGTCAATGGTCCATATAAAGCATATACATATCCATGACGCTTTTCTGGCTCAGTCGCTAGAGGCACTTGCTAAGAAACCGCCAAAAACATTCGGAAGAACGCCATCTGCGATCTAGGTTGTTGTTGGTGTGCGTGCGTGCACATCTGTAGTGCCACATTGGGTCGTCGGAACATAGCGGTGTAAAGAATCAAAATGATCTGCACGTGCAGGCGGTCAACTTTTGTGTTTTGGCCAAAGTGATCCAACCTACCCATATCGATATTTATCGATTATCCCGAAAGTGAAAATATTTTGGTGCGTCGGATCGTGTTGACTTCAAGGAATGAAATGTTCTACATCGAAGGGCGATCAACTTTATTATTGATGTTTAGGCCATCCGACCTAACCACACCGAAATATCGCCAATTTCCGTTATCGATATAATGGGGGGAGGTATTTTGGTGCGTCCAATTTGGTCCAATTGTTGAAAGTAACACAAGTCATGTCATGGCGACCAACTTTCTCCTTTACAGCGAAGCGCTGCGATGTACCGTTAAAGCGCCTATAGGGCACAAAATTTGTGGCCCATTTCCAAGAAAATCAATCGATAATCGGATAAAATCGGCAATATCTCGAGATCGGTACGAAGTACACAAAAATCCTTTTGCATGCAACATTGCGATCACTAGCCGGCTACACATACCAAGTTTCATCGCGATAGGCCTTGGCGTTCGCGAGCGGCGCTCCAAAAACCTGGCAGAGAACATGAAAAAAAAAGCCGCAAAATTGGAACATTTTCGGAGGTATCGCCCCTTTGTAGCCAAACAAGGAAACGCGTTATGGCGCGTTCGATGCCCCAGAAGAAGGCGGTTCATTTGCGCCATAACGCGTCGAAATCCGTTCAGGCAATCAAAAGTTATGGGCGATCGAAAATTCAAAAACCCGCATTGAGAAGTGGTCACATATTAGGGTTGTACGCTGACGCGTACACCCTGATATGTACACCTGCAATTTTGGGCAGTCAAAAGTAACTTTGGCGGCAAGCGCAGTAAGATTTAGGGATAGAATAATTAGGGGGAATTAACGGTGAGGCAGCCTTTCCCCAGGTGTTGCCTCAAGTCTCGTTTGCGCACCGTTTGCGGACAAGCGCGCGCGTGCGGGGGCACTGACGCTCGGGCTTGCTCGCTTCCAGGAAGCCAGCGCAAGATCTGGTCCTAATCGAGCTCGAGTTTCCTGGGAGCGAGCACCACCACGGCTTTGTGGTCAACTCGAAGGACTGTCTCGAGCGGAAGGGAGTCATCCCGGCGCTGCTGCCGTTCGCGGACGCGAGAAGCGCCTGCGAAGACGACGAGCGCCACTGGAGCGCCGACCGCGTCCTCCGGCCCAAGCTCCACTTCGACGAGGGCCGATACGTCGACCCCGACTACGAGTGCACCGCCATCGGATGGGGCGCCTCCAGCAGCAAGATCGCCGGCCAACTCCCAGGTATGCGTGTACGTGCATACACGCTGCCTGGATCTCTGCGCGTCTGAACCATTGGCTAGGTAGATTTGTATCTACCTACATTTGTTTACATTAAAATAAAAAAAAACATTTGAAAACAAAACACGTTGTTAATCTTAAAGCACTATGCAAAACAACTTTCCATGTTCGTCACTGCTCAAGGTGAGTTAATGTAGATAGACGGACTTGGCGATTTCATTTCTGCTTCAGACCAGAGCACTGATCTAATGGAGACAAGGCCACCGCCAGCTCACATGAAGAACACAAGCGGCTTTGGTTATTGCCGAGGAACCGAGTTCGACTTCCTGAGGCAGATCCTGAATAAGACATTCAACTACAGGTTCACGAAGGACGACCAGTCACGCGCTCGCTGCTTCACCGGCCAGTCCGCACCCTGCGTCGTCAGTAACACGCACGCAAGCACGCACGCACGCACGCGCGCACGCCAGGAGCCTCGCCCTTGTTTAGGGCGACGAAGGCAACGCAGTGGTCTGTGACAAGCCGGAAGTGATTCGGGCGCAACGTAGTACGTTTCTGGTGCAACTGAGGTCGCGACATTGAAAGAGGGGGGGGGGGGGTGAGGCCATGCAGGTTCGACAGGGAACAGAATTGACCTCTGCTGCAGACTCGACGCGGCCTTGGCGGCGCACGTTGTTCGGCGTCACGAGCATCTTCGTGACGGAAACGATGGCGGGCCGCGGCACGACGCGCTTGAGCTGCGACAGCGGCTTAGTCGGCATGACGGTGACGTCGGTGGCCGAGGCCATGCCCAACCTCTACCGGACGCTCAAGGACCTCGACCTACTCCAGGACGTCTGCGACACCTACAGGCGCTGCGTCATTGACGCCAAGCCCATGCCCGTCGGCTTCCACGGACCCTGCGGAGTCGACTGAGCTGGCAAGAATCTGCAAAATTTTGTCGAATTTATTTTTATATGGTCGAGTCACGCGTTCACGCACACAAGTGATACACGATTCTGTTGGCTGTTAACGATGCATGCGCCATGATGCGGATGAGCGGCGCCGATGTAGCGATGTCTTGTCTTGTTCACTTCGGAACGCATCGCGTGTAAACTTTACATTTTGTCCTCGATCCCTGTCATGCGTCCCTTATAAAATCGGTTGCATCACCATATATTAGAATGAATATGGTAGCTATTTTAAAAAATAATATGTACTATACCTAACATTAGGATACTGGGAGTATTTATTTTCAGTTAATAAATGAGCGTTTCGCCTCTATGCCTAACGCTCAGACTGGCGAGGCTCTTCAGAGGCAACCAGCCTTTAAGATTTAGGTTGTAACTGACAAAATAGCGGGATATTTCCACATTACTAGGGAAGGGGATTAAGTATTTATTTTATGTACCTGGTCTTGTGATTTTCATCGTTTTCCAACTCCGAATAGCAATTTTTTTAGAAATAATATTGTAAAACATACCATAGGCTCTTGATGATTCCAAGACAAGTTCTTTAAGTTTTGAAAGTTTTTTTTTATTAAACCCCCGCCCCCCCGGCGCCCCCCCCCCCCCCCCGCGCCGCCCCCCCCCCCCCCGCCCCGCCCCCGGCCCCCCGCGCCCCCCCCCCCCCGCCCGGCCCCCCGCCCCCCCCCCCCCCCCCCCCGCCGCGCGCCGCCCCCCCCCCCCCCGCCCCCCCCGCCATAACACGTTTCTTTGTTTGGCTACAGAAGGGCCATACCTCCCAAATCAAATTTCCCCAATTTGTACAGTTTTCATGTCTCCTACTAGGCTTTTGGCAGCGCCACTAAAGAACGCCAAGACTTATCGCCCAATAAAAATTTTTCGTCTGTAGCCGGCTAGTAATCACCAATGTTACACTTTATATTTTTTTTGGGTACTTTCGTACCAAATCTCCAAAAATTGCCCAATTTATCCAATTATCCAATTAATTTTTTTAGAAAAGTCGCCTCAATTATATAAACTATAAGCACTTTAACGGTACATTTTTACTATTTTTTTTAACTATAAGAAAATTTTTCACCAAAAAATTCACCAAAATCTACTTTAAAACGACTGGACCCAATTGGACGCAGCCCAAAATACCTCCCCCCATTATATCAATAACGAAAAATTGGCGGAACATTTTTCAGTCTAGCTAGGTCGGATGGCCTAAACATCAATAATAAAGTTAATTTCACTTCAATATACTCAAACATTTTTTTCCTTGAAGCCAACACGAAATCCGACGCACCAAAATATTTTCAGCTTTCGGGATAATCGATAAATATCGATAGGGGTAAGTCAAATCTCACTTTCGCCCAGACACAAAAGTTAACCACCTAGCACTTGGCTTTTTTGTTTGATTCTTTACACCATTATGTTCCCAACGACCCAATGTGGCACTACTGATGTGGACCCACGCACGCACACCAACGACAACCCTAGATCGCAGGATCTAGTTCTTCCAAATGTGGGCGGTTTCTTAGCAAGCTATATCTAGCAACTGGGGCAGGGAAAAAACCGTCATGGATATGTATATTCTTTATATCGACCATTAACGGTCTCTTGGCGTAGGCCTTTAATAAAAAAACAGTATGTATTTTTGAGGTACTAGGTAACATAAAAAAAGGCCATAAAAAAAAACGGAATAGAATAATTCAGACTAACGGTGAGGCAGGCCTTTCCCACTTTGTTACCTAAAGTCTCGCTTTGCGCACCACACGTTTGCGGACAAGCGCGCGCGTGCGGGGGCACCTGACGCTCGGGCTTGCTCACTTCCAGGAAGCCAGCGCAAGATCCTGGCTCCTAAATCGAGCTCGAGTTCCTGGGAGCGAGCACCACCACGGCTTTGTGGTCAACTCGAAGGACTGTCTCGAGCGGAAGGGAGTCATCCCGGCGCTGCCGTTCGCGGACGCGACGCCTCCGAAGACGACGAGCGCCACTGAGCGCCGACCGCGTCCTCCGGGCCCAGCTCCACTTCAACGAGGCCGATACGTCGACCCCGACTCGTGCACCGCCATCGGATGGGGCGCCTCCAGCAGCAAGATCGCCGGCCAACTCCAGGTATGCGTGTACGTGCATACACGCTGCCTGGATCTCTAGCGTCTGAACCATTGGCTTAGTCTGATTATATCTACCTACATTATTACATTAAAATAAAAAAAAACTTCAAAACTTAAAGAACTTGTCTTGGAATCATCAAGAGCCTATGGTATGTTTTACAATATTATTTCTAAAAAAATTGCTCTCGGAGTTGGAAAACGATGAAAATCACAAGACCAAGTTTCATAAAATAAATACTTAATCCCCTTCCCTAGTAATGTGGAAATATCCGCTATTTCGTACAACCTAAATCTTAAAGGCTGGTTGCCTCTGAAGACCTCGCCAGTCTGAGCGTTAGGCATAGAGGCGAAACACTCATTTATTAACTGAAAATAAATACTCCCAGTATCCTAATGTTACGGTATAGTACATATTATTTTTAAAATAGCTACCATATTAATTCTAATATATGAAGTAATCCCAACCGATTTTTTATAGGGACGCATGACGGGGATCGCGAGGACAAAATGTAAAGTTTACACGCGATGCGTTCCGAAGTGAACAAGGACAGACATCGCTACATCGGCGCCGCTCATCCGCATCATGGCGCATGCATCGTTAACAGCCAACAGAATCGTGTATCACTTGTGTGCGTGAAACGCGTGACTCGACCATATCGATGAATTCGACAAAATTTTGCAGATTCTTGCAGGCTCTGTCGACTCCGCAGGGTCCATCGAAGCCGACGGGCATGGGCTTGGCGTCAATGACGCAGCGCCTGTGGCGGTGCCGCCAACATTCCTGGAGTCGGTCGAGTTCCTTGAGCGTCCGGTCAAGGTTGGGCATGGCCTCGGCGGCGGACGCCGCGCTCATGCCGACTAAGCCGCTGTCGCAGCTCAAGCGCGTCTGCAGTGCGCCGCCCGCATCATTTCCGTCCACGAAGATGCTCGTGACGCCGAACAACGTGCGCCGCCAAGGCCGCGTAGAGTCTGCAGCAAGGGTCGATTCTGTTCCCTGTCGAACCTGCATGGCCTCACCCCCCCCCCCTCTTCAATGTCGCGACCTCAGTTGCACCAGAAACGTCTACGTTGCGCCCGAATCACTTCCGGCTTGTCACAGACCACTGCATTGCCTTCGTCGCCCTAAACAAGAGCAACGAAGGGCGAGGCGCGGTGGTCTGTGACGAGCCGGAAGTGGTGCGGGGCGCAACATAGCTACGTTTTTCTGCTGCCCAACTGAGGTCAGCGTTGAAAGAGGGGGGGGGGGGCTGAGGCCGTGCAGGTTGGACAGGGAAGCGGAATTGAGCCTCTCTGGCAGACTCGGAGCGCGGCCTTGGCGGCGCACTCAGCCGTCACGAGCATTCGCTGACGGAAACGAATGGCGGGCCGCGGCCGCCCGACGCGCTTGAGCTGCCAACAGCCGCTTATTATCGCATCATTGACCCCTCGGTGGCCGAGGCCATGCCAACCTCTACCGGACGCTCAGACCTCGACCTTACTCCCAGGACACGTGCGACACCCTACACGGTACCGTATTGACGCCAAGCCCATCCGTCCGGTTTCGCGGAGCCTACAGAGTCAAATTGACTAGGCAAGTCTCCCAAATTTTGTCGATTTATTTTATATATATATATTTATCGCGTTCACCACACAAGTGATACGCGTTCTCACTATGTAACATCATGCGCCATCATGCAGAATAACAGCCGCCCAATGTAACAAATATATTTTCTAACTTTCAGAATAAGTATAGTGTAACATATTTTTTGTACACTATAGTCTAGTGGGTACTTTAAAAAATAATAATACAGTATAGCTAAGCTAATGTTCTGCCAATATATTTACTCTAATGTTCTGCCAATATACTCTAATGTTCTGCCAAAATATATTTATTTACTCTAATGTTCTGCCAAAATTCACCCAATATTTACTCTAATTTTACTCTCAGTGTAACAAGCTATATTTTACTCTAATGTAACAAGTATATTTATTTTTTTGATATTTTTATTTTTATTTTTTGTGAAATTTGATATTTTTTCTGTTTTCCAAAATATTTATTTTCCATTCCTACCAATCATAATTTACTCTAATGTTCTGCCAAAATTCACCATATATTTTTGATAATTTGGAGACATTCTAAGTTTTGAAACTTTTTTATTTAATGTAAACAAATGTCCATCAATAGAATCTACCTAGCCAAATAGTTTCCATTCACAGAGTCACCAGGTGTATCATTCACCATACCTAAATATTTGGCCAGAATATTTACTATCAACCACCCAAATACAAATAGCAGGTACACTCATAGTCATCGACAGTATAATTCAAAGTGAAGCTGGGCAGAAGGAGTCAGCGGCTCATGGCACTAATCTCGCAGGCACCTCTCCGCGTCCGCACAAACGGCAGCAGCCCGGGATGACTCTCCGCTGGAGCGGTCC
>JASAMY010000845.1:0-90622 GCA_030248085.1 Paralinhomoeus sp. GSCO2_6
TAATATATGCATCAAAGCCTCATTGAATCGAACGCTGAATTGTAATAAGCCATCAGGCCCGAGGCGGCGCTTGCCAATACATGTGTAAACAGTATTATTATTATTATTATGTTCCTTGAAGGGTTTTCCGTTGGTGCACCAAGTCAGCAGAAAAGTACTCAAAGCAGACTCAGTCAGCAGTTTAGCAAGTGTTAAGTTAGCGAGTGATAAGTGACGGGTGACGTAATGTTGGCTACTTTAACAATAAGGAAAAATGTACAGGCGGCCACAAAAAAATGAAAGAAAATGTGACTTTCCTCGACTGAAGCTTGCTAAACAACTGTATACTTGAGATTGGTCGAGCTGGCTTGATTTTTAGGGAGGGAATAATGCTGCGGAGCCTGCTGGTCTTGCTGTGCGTGGGCCAGCTGGGACGCGGCGGCTGCCTGGCAGCGCCAATTGAAATGACGGACGAGTGGCAGCCGATCCAGTACTGGGTCACTTTGACGTGGAATCCGGAGTGGTCGCCGCTTAGCAGTGGCTACTACTACGTGGGAAGGGTGCTCATCCAGCTGAATCACACGCGTCGCAGCAGCGATGACTGCACAATAGTGCTCTGGATGAAGAATTTGCGACTGGGACCGGAATCCAAGGTCATTCTAACCGAGATCCACTATTCTGCAAGCAGAAGCAAACCTACGAGCCTCCGCACAGACGGGCAATTCGCGGCCTTTGGGTTCGCCGAGTTGAAGCCCAAGTGGGGCGCTGTCTACATTCTAGAAATTTCATTCTATGGCCAGATTGCGACTACCAAAGGGCAGGCTGCCCTCTACCGATTTCAGTACAAACAAGACGGCCGCACACGGTGCGCCGCGCTTCCGAGACTACGACGATGCACACGCACGTAGTTCATTTGCACGTGCACGCATAGGTACCGTAAATCCTCCAAAGAACGCCCTCCCCAAAGAACGCCCTCCCCCTGTCTAATGAACGCCCAGAAGGCGCGCTTTGGAATTGTTGGAACACTGAAATGCACTAATTTGCTGGTCAAAACTGGTATTGTCGCCATCTATTCCCTGTCTGGGCCCTGTATATTGCCTGTACGCACTAGAACTCAATTTATACTATTGTTTAACCGCTGCAGAATGATACCGTAAACCCTATGATTAGCCCCCTTATAATTAGCCCCCCCCCCTATAATTATACACCCTCCTAAGACCACTTTGAGTTTATAAGCCCCCCCACCCCTATAATTACGCCACCTCCCTAAATGGACCATCGTCTGAAAGGCAAAATTGAGGTATGTAGCAGGTAATTGAGGTATGTAACAAGACTGGGTATGTATGGTCGCGTATGTGTACGTATGTACATGTACATTGTATGTGCATGTGAGACTGTGTGAGAGTGTGTTAGAGTATACCAAAACAATGTACCTACGTGTGCAGCGTCTTTTTCCCTTAAAAATCGCCTCCACGCGCCTTTTCGCCCACAAAGCTTCCCACACCTCGACACACTTCCAGTTTATAAGCCCCACCCCCCTATAATTAGCTTTCCCCCCCCCTATAATTATACACCCTCCTAGAGCTCGAACGAAACAATTAGCCACCGGGGGGGGGGGCTAATTATAGGGTTTACGGTAATCATCAAATTTAACTCACGACTACTGCATCTGCTCAGCGTTGTTTTCTCTCCATTTACTAGCTGAAATTATGAACTCCCCCTCCCCTTAAACGCCCCCATGTGCGTCAAGCGGTTCAAGAGTTTACTTGTAACAAACACACCCATACACACACGTACGCAAGTCTCACTTGTAAGTTTAGATGAACGCCAAGGGCGTTCATTGGGGGATTTACGGTACGTGTGTTTTTAGCTTTGGATATGTGACTGACAAGATGGACGAGCCGCTCTTTCCCTGTCTGCACTCGGAACTGTTCCACTTTCCCAGCGTCTATTCACTACGTGTTACTGTGAATGGCATGCTCACCTACTCAAACGTCAACTCGCAGCATCTACCACACATGCGCTATAGTCAAGAATTCGATCGCACCCCTCCCATGATACCGACGCAAGTGGCACTCGCCGTTGTATACAATGGAACCAAATCTTTCTCGCGTCGTCTGTCAACGCGAAATGGCTTAGTCGGGGTTAGTTAGTTAGTTAGCGTTTTTTCATCGCATCGTGTTAGCATTCTAGCAAAAATGCATGTAAGCGGGCTATTGGAGTCGGAGGTGGTATGGTGCAAAGAAATTTTGGGGGGAACCATGTATTCGTCCCAAATAGCATACCAATATTTTACTGCTTGGTAACAATGGGGTACAAATAGCGCTATTTTGGTGCTTTTGCAGCGAAGCATGCGATTTTATCATTCTGGAAAGGTTCAAGGCTCGGTTTGTGGGTGGGGCTGGGGGGGGGGGGTAAAAAGTTGCCGGTGGAGGCCCCCCTCCCACCGGTTGCATACAAGCAATGGCGGATCCAGGATTTGAGGGGGTGTGTGGCATGCCCGGTACCTTTGGATTCATCCGCTTGCGTAGATGCGTGCTAGCAGCGTGGTCCATCGGTAGCGCTTGCTCGTTTCCGCCTCAGATGTGGGTACGCAATACGAAGCAGGCCGAGCTCGCACTCAAGTATGCCGACTTGTGCTTTGCCCACATGGAAGTCCACAAACTGGCCGTCTACAATCGCATCAGTGAGTCAGCGGGTCATTCCTGTAACTGGGGGGGGGGGGTGGTTGGGGCCCCCCACTATTTTTCCAGACCCCACCCAGAATTTTTTCCAAGTGATTTTCACCTTGTCAAAAACGATAAAAGTGAGTAAATGTTGGTGTATTTCAGTGCTTTTCAGTGTTCTATGACCATAAAACAGCTAAATAACACTGTTTAGAGTTTATTCATACCCTTTTTTTACCAAAGAGTACCAGCATAATTAAAAAATAGGCGGCTACCCCCAGTTTTTGCTCCGGGGACCCCCCAGAATTCGGCCATGTACCCCCACTCTTCCAGACCCGGTTACTTACAGGTATGGAGCAGGTGTCCACTGTCCGGTCCTCCGTGCGCGAGCGAGCGCTGAAGTCGTTTCAGGGGTGGTCGTGGTGCCGCTGGCCGACTTTGTCAGGTGGTACCCCGGACTCGGCATCGTCGACGAAAAAACCATACTCAGCGCCATCAAACGCGCTGAATTCTATTCTCTCCAAAAAATTGTTCACGAAATTGTGCCATCACCACCAATCCCAATCGACAGGAATGCGTGGGACGATAGAGCATTCCCACCGTACCAGCCGCCGGTTTAGCACGCCCTCTCCATTAGTTTGGACCAAAAATATTTAAACGCGTCTATCGGCGTTGGTATGCAAATCGGTTTTAAAACTCATACACAAGTTTGATTCTTAGCGCCCTGACGGTGGATTTTTGACACATTCATGTCGAATAAAAAACGAACTGATGCAGTGGGCGCAACGTTCATCATAAAAATTATCACAGGAATCTGTGAGATACGAGTAAAAGAAGTGTCCGCATGTTTTGCACATTGTGTGACTCTAACAGAAGTAACAGTAGTCGACTCTTAAATTAGTTAAGACTCTTCTGAACGGCTTTCCTAGCCGCGCAAGGCGGGAAATCACCGTAGCCGCATCCGACGCGTGCGCACATTGTGTGTTGTTGTCCCGTCGACTGCGATTCTTTCTCTATGACTATTGAACACATTGTCGTTGCTGAACTTGGAAACATTATCACTATCAATCACCATGTTGCTTCTTGTCGAAGGCCATCGCTGGGGGGAGAGAGGTGAGCATGCCTCCTATGAATCTGCCTCTACTCGATGTCGCTCACAGGGCTGCATTATATGGCAAGCCCGTCGGAAAGTCAGCTGACCCGCTCGTCAGCAACTGCAACTTGGCGACGGCGCGCTGCATGCCTGCCGAGGTGACTCTTTCTTCGCCAACAGCCCTTCGCCAACATCAAGGCATCCGACTACGCTGTGCTAGTGATAGTGCTTGAATTTCTCAGACACCGTACCAAATTTGAATACTGCACAAAACCCATTCGAATACTGCTTATACACCCCGTAACCGCATGTTAGCGAGTATCTACTCCCCGAACAGTCTACCGAACAGGTCTCCCGAACAGTTATTCGAACAGGGTGCTAAACCGCGGTGTCAGTTAAATGCAGCACACGTTAAATGCAGCACACGTTGAATGTGATAAAGGATGCAAGCATGCAAGCAGGTAATGTATGCAAGCAAGTTGACTTCCGCGGCTTTTTCTTGGCTAAAGGTTGGGCTTTGGCTTAGGCTTTGCTTAGGCTTAGGTTTTTGCTTAGGCTTAGGCTTTGCTTAGGCTTAGTGGTGGAGTTGTTGTTGCAATCCACTCGTTGACCGCCTCCACCGCGTAGGTTCTTTACAATATTAACTGTGTACACTGGAGTAAAAGTATTTTTTGTATTTTGAACCGTAAACCGAACTTAACTCAACTCTCGAGGAAGGAAGATAGAGCGCGTGTTGGTATGTGGGGAATGCACTACTCGCAAGTATCTCTATGTAGCTTGTCTCTCGTCAACACTTAGGCTTAGGTTTTTGCTTAGGCTTTAGCTTAGGCTTAGGCTTTGCTTAGGCTTAGGTTTTTGCTTAGGCTTTAGCTTAGGCTTAGTCTTAGGCTTAGGCTGCAAAAGTCGACTTGCCTGCATACTTTACCTGCCTGCATTCTTTATCATATACAACCTGTGCTGCATTTAACGTGTGCTGCATTTAAGCGTAACCCTAAACCGCGCAAATTCACTTGTAACTCAACTCAAACAGTATGTACATGTAAATTGATGATACAGTACAAGCTGCAGTTTTGCACCTAGTGCCATTAGTTACATCAGACAGAACTTGATGATTCAGTTTACTAATCGGTTGGTTGTTCGTTTAGAATTCGGTAGTAGCCAAAATCGAGGTAAGTTAGTAGTTAGGTAGGTAGTGGCTGGTGCGGCAGGTGACGGCCGTCACTGGTGTTGCTTGCGAGCGGCGGCGGCAGCAGCAGCAGCGCCTCGGGCGCCTTCCCGTCGATACAGTGCCGCCATGCGGCTGCCGTCGGCGGCGTCAGCCATCGAAACTCGGCTACGTTGGCGTCCGATTGTCCGCGGTGGTCTCAGCGGCCAGGTCTCGAACGTCGACGCGTCGTCGCCGTCGACGACGCGGCCACTCTCGCGCCACAGCGGAGTTGTGACACTGGCACGTCTGTCGACTCCGTCGGTGCTGTCAACGGGAAATCAAGGACTGGATGCTGCCATGCAGCCGTGGTTCCAAGCCACCAGGGTCGCCACAGTCCGAGTGTGCGCAGGTCTGAAACGTCGACACGTTGCCAGGCGTCCCTCGCGCGCGGCAGCGGGGTCGGGGACGCTGGCGTGATGTCCCGGTTGTCGACGTCGGCGCGGCGCTGTCGATCCGCGCGAATGAGGACAACAGCAGCGCGGAGTAACCGACGGTTGACCATGTGCACCCCGCGGTTCGCGCGAATAAGTGAGCCGACTTCGTGCCAAGCCCAATCAGCGCCGACGCCGACTGGTTGATAGCTAGTTACAATGTACGATGTCTACCTGCTGTTCTACGGCCAGCAGCCTGCAGACATCTGGATCTCCATGTTCTCGTGGCTCATATTTTTATGTCAATCTGAACATTATTAAGGAAAAATTTGCAGGCGGCTGCAAAAAAGGTGAATATGTGACGCTCTTTTGTTGGAGCCCAGTTTGAAAAAGAGGGGTATCAATTAAGGCATGCCTCATTTATGTATAGCCACTTATGCTTTGCAGCTGATCAACTTCAGTTTGAACAAACTGTGTATAAAAACCGAACCAAACGCAGCAACACGTCACATATTCGGCATTTTTTTGTGTTTGTGTGCATAGAAAGGAGCAGTGGCAATCATAGGACCTATAACTGGACTGGAACACCATGAATTCACATACCTATGCCGCATGACTAAATGCCACGTGGTTGCAAGACAGGCAGGAAGGAAGGCAGTGTATTGCACATGGACCACTATGCAGACGTACGCACGCACGCACGCACGCACGCAAGCACGCACGCACGAACACACGCACGCACGCACGCACGCACGCACGTACGCACGCAAACACGTTGTATAGGAGCAGTGCGTTATTGGGTAAATGCCAAAAAGGAATGACGAATGGAGCCAGTACATATGTATACCTACACATCACTACTGAACTGTAGTGGCAATCCACATCTCAAAATGTTAGCAAGGTGCCAATTATTTATGTAGGAACTTTGGCTGTGCCAGGTCGATGGTAATGACAGAGATAGATGAGATGTGAAAGGATTGCTGTTGCATTTTGGGTGAGTGGATAGCTCACACAAAAAAATGCCGATAGTGCGTGTTGCTGCGTTTGGTTCGGTTTTTTACAAGTTTGTTCAACTGAAGTTGTCAGCTGCAAGCAAAGTGGCTATACATAAATGAGGCATGCTTATTGTACCCCTCTTTTTCAACTGGGCTCCACAAAAGAGCGTCCATTTCCTTTTTGCAGCCGCTGAATTTTTCCTTAATACAGTGTTTTTTCGTAAGACAAACATCATGCTAAAACTATACAGGCACCCGCATGCACGCACGCACGCAGGCACGCACGCACACATGCACGCACGCCGACGCACGCACGCATGCACGACATATGTACATGTATGACATATGTAGCATGCTTGGTAGAATCCCCTGAGTGCAGTAGGAGACACTCATTGTATAGAATGTGAGCATGTGGTTTGAAAATAGGTACGCATGTATTTTTCATTGACCAAAGTTGTGCACAACTAATTGTCATGCAAATGATACAAAGCAGGATGACCTATCAGCAAATGGCACAGCATGCAGAGAAACTACAAACAGAAGCCACTGCGGATAATTGTGTGTGCGTGCGTGCGTGCGTGCGTGTGCAGTTGTGCTATATTGCTGCATCGTAGCATAGTGATGTAAAGAATCAAAATGATCGCTATAACTAGGCGGTCAACTTTTGTGTTTTAGCCGAAGTGATGCGACGTACTCACATCGAGTTTTTTGTGAAGCAGCCGATTTGATGGTGTGCGTGCGTGCGTGCACATCTGCAGTGCCATATTGGTTCGTCGGAGCATAGCAGTGTAAAGAATCAAAATAATCTACACGTGCAGGCGGTCAACTTCCGTGTTTTAGCCAAAGTGATCCGACCTACCCATATCAATATTTATCGATTATTCCGGATGTGAAAATATTTTGGTGCGTCGGATCATGTTGACTTCAAGGAATGAAATGTTCGCCATTGAAGGGCAATCAACTTTATTATTGACGTTAATGCCCTCCGACGTAACCACACCAAAATATCGCCATTTTTCGTTTTCGGTATAATGGGGAGAGGCATTTTGGTGCGTTCAATTTGGTCCAATTGTCAAAGGGGTCTATTCCAGGTCATGCCGAACAACTTTTTCCTTTATAGCAAAGCTCTGTGATAAGCCGTTAGCGCGCCTATTAAACACAAACTTTTTGGCCGATATTTTTAATTGCTAATAACTCATTATCGGTGATGAAGTTTTAGGTTCAGTGACTTGGCATAGACTTCCCATAAGAAACTGTTCAAGTAAAAAAAAAAAAATGTGGGGGTTATTGGGCCACTTTTGCGAGTTTTACTGTTGGTGCAACCCACCCAAAAAAAACGACTATGTCCGAAAAAACGCATAAAATCGACGATATCTCGAGTTTGGTAGGACGCAGAGACGATTCCTTTGGTACGCAAAATTGCCATCATGGGTCGCTTACACATGCCAGTTTCATTCCAATTGCCCACGGCACTAGCGAGTGGCGCTCCAAAAACTGGGAGGAGAACAGAAAAAAAAAGACACTTTTCGGAAACATTTTCGGGCGTACCCCCTAACGCGCAGCAATACTGCAACGCGCTGTGGCACGTACGGTCCCCCGATAGTGCGCTTCTTTTGACCCATAACGCGCCGAAATCGGTTCAGCCAATCAAAAGTTATGGGCGATCAAAAATCCGAATCTCGCGCGCGCAAGTCGTCACATATTAGGGTTGTACGCTGACGCGTACACCCTGATTCTATTCTCATCTCATGGTAATAATAATATCACTTGCCGTAGGTGCCTAGCCTAGGCACTTAGGTGAATTACGTGTCGAGAGGTCACTGCATTAAGCGAAACGCCACCGCCAGGGCAATTTTGCTACTAGTAGCACTCGCACTCATGTTTCAATTGGGCTGTACCGTGAGACAGTAGATACTCGTTTATTTCCAGTAGATACTCGTTAACGCACCCCCGTAACAAAAAAAATAAGGAAGGTCGTTAAGCGCACCGATATAGTAAAGAGGAGGCGGCTTGGGCAATTTACAAAATATGCGCCGAGATGCGCCCATGCGCCCAGGTACATTTCCAAGCCTAAGCCGAAGCCTAAGCAAAAGCAAAAGCCTAAGCCTAAGCCTAAGCAAAAGCCTAAGTATAAGCCGAAATATACCTGGGCGCATGGGCGCATGGGCGCATCTCGGCGCACATTTTGTAAAGTGCCGGCGGCTTGTGGTTTTGCTGCAAGTGGGGTTAGGGGTCGATGGTCCGCCGTTGCTCATATTTCCCATTTTAAGCGTTGATGCAACGCACGACCAACACAAGCCTAAGCCTAAGCAAAAGCCTAATCCTAAGCCTAAACCTAAGCCTAAGCTTAAGAAAGAAGTCTTTGCGGTTGCATAGTGCATGCATATTTTACTGAAGGCGGACAAAAGCTCTGTCACGGCAAGGGGAAACGAAAGCACACACACCCTGCTGCTCTGCAGTGCGGTCTGCGGATATAAGAGAAGTCGTCGTCGTCAGCAACTGTTGTGACGGTCGTCAGTCCTGGCGCCAGCGTTGTCGTCGTCGTCTACGTCGTGGGGCGTCTTGTATGTCGTCGTCGGGGTCGACTGAGGCAGCAGCGGACCGTCAACTCCGACTGTTGGGCGCCGAGCAGGCGGCCGCTTCGCCAGTCGTCAGCTTCCTCGCGAGTCGCGCGCGTCAGACGACGACCAGCGCTTCTTCGTCGTCGTCGTCGGCAGGCTCGAGCGGCCAGCAGAGTCCGTTGCGAGTGGTGCCACCCGCGGCGGCGCTCTCCTCTTGCGGCTGGGAGGCGAGTCGGAAGCGACGACGCGCGGCCGGCGACGAGGACGAGGAGGCGGACCTCGCCGAGTTCTCGGGCGCCCGCTCCCCAGAGGTGACTTCTCCCAAGAAGATCCGCGTGGGCGACAGCAGTCTGGGCGGCGCCATGGCAAACGACGGCAGGGTGCCTCTCACGCCCAACTTCTCACAGATGCAGGCGCCGAATGGCTTCAGCAAGGTGCCGACGCCCACTGCCGCGGCGGCTTCGCCCGGCTCCGCCGCGGCCAGGTCGCTGATGCCCCAGGGCGCTGCGGGTGGCCGGAAGCTGCTGATTAGGACACTGAAAGGTGGGCTGTCTTTGCTTATGTAGTCGGGCAATGCAGGCCAAACGGTGTGCAGAGCGGCCGAAGCTGCCGACGGAGTTCGTGGAGCGTTCGCTGTGCGAGTTGGAGGCGGCGACGAGCGCGATCCAGGAGAGCAGGGCCGTGTCGACGAGCCTCGAGCAGCTCTACCAAGCGGTCGAAAGCCTCTGCAGTCAGCGCCAGGCCGCCGCCATGTACGACCGCCTCAAGGCCAACTCCGAGCGGCACACGAGAAGGCAGCTCGACGCGCTTCTGCGCGAGGCCAACTCCCATGCGCCCGCCCACCACTTTCTCAAGGCCCTACAGACCACCTGGACGCGCCACTGCGAGCAAATGGTCGCTGTTTGTGCCCGACTCCCCCCCCCCCTCTCAGACGAGTCGAACTCGCGACACAATCGACTGACTACGTTTACAGATCATGATTCGCAGCATCTTCCTCTACTTGGACCGCACCTTCGTGCTGCAGAACTCGACCGTCTTGTCCATATGGTAGGGGCGCGTTCCAGAGAACAAGTCTTGCATTGTTTTAGGCGTGACGACGACGTAAGTGTGGTGGCATTGTTGCAGGGAGCTGGGTCTGGAGCAGTTCCGCTCGATCGTGCTCAACGACGCGACGGTGGAGCGGCGCGCGGTGGCGGGTCTGCTGGAGGCGATCGAGCGCGAGCGCGCCGGCGACCAGATGGACCGCGGCTTGGTCAAGAGCCTCCTACGCATGCTCTCCAGTCTACAGGCGAGCTGCCCTCCCCTCACTCAGCCGCCCTCCTAGTGCCACCACCTCTAGATCTACCAGCAAGTCTTCGAACGGCGCTTCATCGAAGAGACCGACAGACTGTACGAGAGCGAGGGACAGAAGCTAGTCCAGCAATTCGACGTCGGCTCCTCGTTGCTCTGTTTATGCGCCCTGCGCAATGTCACATTGCCAATGTGCCCTCGTCGTTGCAGCTGCCCGTGTACCTGCAGCACGTGGAGAAGCGCCTGTTGGAGGAGGGGGCGCGGGTCGACTTCTACCTCGACTACTGCACGCGCAAGCCACTGGTGCAGACGCTCGAGAAACGACTCATCGAGGCCCACGTCGCGACCATGCTCGAGAAGGGTGCGTGGCGAGGGCGCGCCTCCTGCAGGCGAGCAGAGGCGCAAAGTGCTTGCGCTGTACTCAGGTCTGGACAGCCTCTTGGACGCGAACCGCGTGGCGGACCTGACGCTCTTCTACTCGCTGCTGGGCCGCGTCAAGGGCGGCCACGTCGCGCTCAAGCAGTCCTTCACCAACTACGTCAAGGTGCGCGCGCGGCTCATCAAACCCTTGGCGTAGTGTGTCAAAGACAGAGAGTGCGGCTCGCGTTGCAGCGCGTAGGCAAGGCGCTGGTGCTGAACGTGGAGCGCGACCGTACGCTGGTGCAGGAGCTGATGGAGCAGAAGGACCGCCTCGACGCCGTCATCGAGCGCTGCTTCGCCGCCAACGACAAGTTCGTGCAGGCGCTCAAGGACGCCCACGACTTCTTCATCAACACAAGGCCCAACAGGCCCGCAGAACTCATCGGTACACCCCACCCCCCCCCCCCGTTGCCTCCCCCCCCCCCTCGCAGATTTCCCGCTGAATGCGCCCCCCTCCCCCCTCTCTTCAGCGAAATTCCTAGACGGCAAACTGCGCAGCGGCAACAAAGAGGCGACCGATGAAGAGTTGGAACGCCTCATGGACAAACTCATCGTCCTCTTCCGCTTCATACAAGGTACGCGCTTTCTGCAAGCTCCGGGCCAAAGAAGAAAGCCAATGTGAGGATTGTGTGCAGGCAAGGATGTGTTCGAAGCGTTCTACAAGAAGGACTTGGCCAAGCGCCTCCTTCTGGGTCGCAGCGCCTCCGTAGACGCGGAAAAGGCGATGCTGTCCAAGCTCAAGCAAGGCACACATAGCGCTGGTTGGCCTTGCAGCTTCCTACGACCACGGCTAGCTTTGTTCAGAATGTGGTGCTGCGTTCACGAGCAAGTTGGAGGGCATGTTCAAGGACATGGAACTGTCGAAAGATTTGAACGCAGCTTTCAAGCAGGTGTCCATTCGAAAGTTTTTGATTTTTATTTGGACGTGCTGGTGCCTCGTTGAGAGCTCGCAAGGGGGCTCGTCGTCTGTGGACTTCACTGTGAACGTTCTGACGATGGGCCATTGGCCCACGTACCCTCCCGTCGAGGTGCACATGCCGGCGCAGATGGTGGGGCAGCAGGAGGTGTTCACCAAGTTCTACCTGGGCAAGCACAGCGGCCGCAAGCTCCAGTGGCAGCCCTCTCTGGGCCACTGCCTGCTCAAGGCGCGCTTCAAGGCGGGCGTGGAGAAGGAGCTGCAGGTCTCCCTCTACCAGGCGCTCGTCCTTTTACTCTTCAACGGCCTCGCGGCCCACTCCTTCCAAGACATCCTAGAGGCGACCAATATCGGTTCGTCACAACCGCACAGATACGAATGTCCACCGTGAATGCATGCATGCAGCGTCAATGCGAGTTCAGAAGCGAACGAGCTCAAGCGCACGCTGCAGTCGCTCGCCTGCGGCAAGTTCCGGCCCATTCTCAAGACGCCCAAGGTGGAGAGGGAGAGTCGTCAGGATCGATTAATTCACAAATGCATTATTGTCCTATAGGGCAAGGAGATCGAGGAGACTGACAGTTTCCACTTCAATACCGAGTGCAACGACCGCCTCTACCGTATTCGCATCAGTCAGGTCCAGATGAAGGAGACGGTACCGATGGGGGGGGGTGTAGTGGGGGACGTCAGGGAGTTAGTTTTGTGACCCCCTCTTGTTGCAGGAGGAAGAGAACCGTTACACGACGGAGCAGGTTTTTCAAGACCGCCAGTACCAGATTGACGCCGCAGTGGTGCGCATCATGAAGACGCGCAAGACGCTCACGCACAACCTCCTCATCTCGGAGCTATTCAACCAGCTGCGCTTCCCTGCCAAAGTAATTCGCATAAAGACAAAAGCCTTCTTGGGTCGCATTTGGCGTGCACGCGCGCGCTAGAGAACTGTTGTTTTGGGCACAATCGTACGTACACGATTAAATGGCACTACAGTATAACGGTGCTAAGGCGGAAGTTCATTTGTACCTTTTAAGCGTGACGTGGATGACGTACCCGTAGCACGCACTTTGGACACGGTCAAAAAGCCTTCTGGAACATAGGGGACCTTTTTGTACGGCTCGGGGCGCATGCATGCAAGTCCACTGTAAACAATTTCTGTACAAAGTTTTTACATCCATTGTAGCTTAGCTGTAGACCAACGTATCGAGTATGCATTTTGCGACGCCGTTGTGTTGTGCCTGTATGCATTCCGTATGTGCGTGCGTTTGTGAAAGGTGCCCAACATAATGGTATACTGTATGTTGTTGTTGGTGTTCACTTGCAGCCGTCGGAGCTGAAGAAGCGCATCGAGAGCCTCATCGATCGCGACTACGTCAGTCGAGACAAGGACGACAGCAACGCCTACCACTACGTCGCATGACCCCCGGCCCCCCCCCCCCCGCCACCGCTCCCAACTGCCCCCCCACGCACCCCACAAGCCCCCTCGCGATCACCACTCTCGGCTGTGATGGCCGCGCTCGCGCTGTCTGTAGCTACCCGTACAGTCGCCAGTGTCAACCCGCGCGTGCGCTGTTGCTCTATAGCCATTCGCGTCTCGAAAGTCGCCTTGCGTTTGTTGTAGAGATGCCGATTTCGATTTGTAAATTGGGCTGTCAGTAGAAAAACGGAGCTGTTTCGAACGGTGTCGAACGTTCCCGGGCTATGGCTTGAAATTTCAAAGCTTCGTTCGTAGCCAATTTAGCATGCAGGAAATGGAGTGCGTATCCAATGTAGCAAACAAGCTGGTGGGTGTCGCGTGCCGTTCGCATACTCGCTTGCTTCGCCCCCTCAGGTAGAAGAGCCAACTTTCCAAAGCAAAGCTCTCTACGCGCATCGCTAGCCAGTCTGCTTACCTGCCCGGCTGGGATGGGATCGGTGCAGCAATGGCGACATTCGTGAGAGCACGGCAGAAGTGCGCACCGCAAGGCGCCTTCCTTCTTCCCACCGTAGCCTTTGAAATGGCGAGTGAGGCCCGGCGTTGCGGCCAATCCCCTTCCTTCGGCCTCTGCCGTAGTCGTCGTCGTCTCGGCGCGCTCTGCGTTGGCGTCGGCCGGCAACGGCGGGGAAGGGACGGGGCGGAGCGTAGGCGCCTCGCGACGACGGCGCAACGCCGCGTCGGCATCGCAGAGCGCACGGGCGCGCTGACGCCTGCCGAAACCGCTAGGCGCCTGCTGCCGCCGCGTCGAGTCGGCGCGATACAATGCGAGAATCCCCAGAGCCGGCCGCATGATCCCGTTGCCGATTCCGGTGCCCGGCTGCACCACATGCGTGAGTCCCTGGCGGCGGTGGTGGTGGAGGAGCAGGCAAAGGATCGGTGATGCTGTTGCTTGTAGCTGAAGTGCGCCTCGTACAAGGCGGCCTGCTATTTCTTCGGCATCGTCTCGGCGCTGCTGTTCGCGGGCCGTCTCATTCTGGCCGTGATGCTCACCATCGAGACGTGCGGCGGCGGCCGGTCGGGCGCGGCGGCGCAGTCGGAGGGCGACTACGGCTACGTGCCCACCTTCTCGGACGAGTACGACCTCGGCGACGCTGGCAGTGTCGACCACGACACGGACTTTGACTTCATGCCGCCACTAGCGGCCGCTTCCACCGCCTCCGGCTGCCTCTCCTACTCGGAAGTGTTCTTTCGCTTCGTGCTCGTCTTCATGGCTGGCGTCGTCGTGCTGGGACAGTTCGCGGCGCTCATCAGCGAAGACAAACTCATGATCGGCATGGTGATGGGAGCGCAGGTACGCGCGCACCGCTCACTCGCCGACAAGCGATTCTCTAAGCTGCTTTCAGTGGCTCAATCTCACGAGCGAGTTCATTTCGAAGACGAAGGCGGCGCTGATGTTGCTGGGCAACCTCGACTTCTTCATCGTCATCGTCACGATCGCGTTCTTTGCGGTCGAGCTGGCGACGGCGATCTCGTTCGTCGCCTGGGCCGTCAAGAGGACGGAGCGCGACGGCGACGCGGAAGGGGCGGGGCCGCGCAAGCGCGCCCACAGGACTCAGACCGAGTGCAGCGGCGACTCGGTCGAGGCCGGCGCCGCACCGCTCAGACGGACGCGCACCACGGACGTCAGCATCTGAGACGAAGGAGAGAAACTGCTGGACTGTCAGCCTCATCGCCTTCCCTCTGTGATTGTGAGATATCGCTGTAACGTTAGTCAGGCGTACCACCGCCACGTGTACAAGACGCGCCACTCCACTACCACGATTCAATGTATTCTGTGCAGTCGCTTCCGAAATCCAACAAAGGTGCGCTGTATCTGGGACAGTGTACGCTTGGATGGCTTTGATTCCTCGCGCCTGAGTCACGCATGCGATTTCGGTTGAGCCTCGTCTTTTGACAACCCACTCATCGATTGCACGTTTTTGGTTTTCGCAAACGGCGGCTGACTCGCGTCTCCATCCGCCCTCGTCTGCGTCTTACACTGCCGCGCGGCGCCCGTCCGTCGCCACCCGCTGTTGCCTCGATGTACGGCCTCGTCAAGAGTCAACACGGCTCAGCCTCCTTTCGTCGGCGCAGCATGTACAGGCACATTTGTGTGTTGTGTGTGTGTGCGCGCGCGCGAGTGACAGAGTGGTTGTGTGGAGAGGGCGCCGTAATAAATCCGCCAGTCCTTTGTTGGAGAGTCGTCGGAGCGTGGAGGCGACCGCGAATTGGCAGTCGTCGACGACGGCTGACTCTTCGCGGGCCTCCATAGAGTCAGTGCAGCCCCAACCGCCGTCCTCCAGGCGGCTGCAGGCAGCCGCGGCAGGGCAGCGGCGGCGACGGGGCGAGGTAATCTCCGCCACGTCGACTTGACGAATGACTGCAATCGGCGATGGTGTGCGCTGTCGAACGCGTGCGCTCTGGCGTCTAGAGGCCGCAAAAGGCAAATATCGATTCCCTAGGGCCGCCGTCTCCTCGATAGAGAAAGACGGAGATCGGGCTTGTTCCGGTTAATAAATTGCTGGAGGGCCTCTGGCGAAAATTAAATTTCCCCCCCTCCGCGGGTTGGCAGTCGGGCCCTCGAGGGCCATTTAGTGCCATTTGGCGTCCCTGCTGCTTGAAGAGTGGCTGCTAGAGCCGACCGACGCTGCCAGCCCGCGGACATAAGCCCACGACGGCTGAGAGTGGTGCGCCGCCGGCCGCCGGCTCGCCATGCATACGGTATTATGCCACCGGCGGCTCTGCCTTCCGCTGAAGAATGGCCCTCGCCCTGGGAGTGACTCAGAAGCCGTGCGATAATAGACTCCTTTCTCGGCTGCTGCGCATACATCTGTACCGTATCCTCGGCGCTCCGCCGGTATTGACGCGCACGTCTCTCTTTCTCTATCTGCGCTGTATCGGGCTGGGTGTCGACCCGCTAGCGCCGCCAGCTCGCGTGCTCGGGTTTCGGTGCGCCACGCGTCGATATTTTCCCACCTGTCACTAGGCTCCCTGCCTGCCTGCTAGCAACCGGCTAATCCCCCGCTTTCGTCAGCTAGCCAGCGCACAGCCTGTCTAGTTGTCGTTCGGATTCGCGTTTCGGCTAGGCATGTACAGCTGTCACGCAGCTCGCACTGACTGCTTCTTGTTGGCCGACCGAGCGAAATGTAAGCGGCTCGACGGCTGTCGTCGCCGCCCGGCCGGCCATTGAGGCTAGAGGGCCGGTCGTCAAAGGGCCCTAGCGAGGGGGACAGGTGACAGCCGGCTCGAGAGGGCGGCGAGTCCATTTCATCAGCAGGTAGAGAACGGTCGGCGTTGAGTCAGCGACCGCCGCCGAGCCGCACCGCCTTGTTTCGGCGCGGCGCAATTATGTTGCGAGGCGACGAGGCGAGCAGTCGCCTCGGGGCACTGCACGGACGTGTGGGCGCGCTGGCGCGGCCGCCGTGTGTCATGCGCTCAGCGGGGAAAGGTAAACGCGACTACGGTTGTCGCGTGATCCGCGCGCCCCGTCGCCGCCTCGCTTTGTTCGCCGCGCCCTCTCCGTTACACGCCCAGCCCCCTCGACTTGTTTACTTCTCGTCAAGTTGACGCGTTTAGGCGAGAGTGTTGATGCGATTTATAAATGAGCCATCGCCACTAATTGTCCAGGCATTATCATCGACTGGAACTTTGCGAAGCGCTATCCTATGATCAACGCGAGAACGGCTTCCGTTCCAACGATCCTGCTCGTCTGCGCCATGGCGGCGGCCGTGTGGCCGTCGGCGTCGGGCCGGGTGGAGAGCATCGCCCACCGACTCGACTGCGCCATCGGCGTCGGCTTTCGAGTCGGCGGCTGCGCCAACTCCGACTTGCGCAACCACGAGCTGCGTCTCAACAACCTCGAGAGCGCCGGACTCAAGAATCACGAATACGTAAAGGATTTGATTTTGGCGTCGTGCCAATCGATGTCGACCGCAAACAAGTTTTCTTTCTTTCTCTGCAGGCGCGAGCGATCGGTCGTCAAGTGAATCATCTGCGGGAAGTGGCGACGAACCACCAGTCGGTTCAAGAGACGCTCGTGATGCCCTCGGGACCGAATGACAAGCTGCGCGCCCGCGACCTGCTCGTGACGGCGCGCTCCCTGCTCCAGAACTTTCCCGACTCGTCCGTGCAGCGCACTGAGGCCGACAAGGCCTGGTCGCGCACCTTCAAAGAGCGCGTGCTCAAGCCGATCACAGCGATGGACTGGCTCGAGATCTGCTTCGGACTGGCCATTTTCGCGGTCGTCTCCTACAAGCTCTACGGTTGCGTACGGTCACGGCGGCGACGGAGCGCTGGGAAGCGCGACGGCAGTCAGGTCACCATCAACGCGGCGCCGACACCACTGCCGCAGGGCTCTCTCAATTCCTTCCCCTGCTCGCCCTCGCTGCAGAGGCAGGGGAGCTGGGGCGCCGCACCGCTGGCCGCTGGCGCCTGCGCGGTGCAGGTGACGCCTCAGGGTACGCCCCAGATGCAGAGGGCCTGCACGGTGCACGGCAGCATCGTCGCCATCGATAGGAACCTGGCCGAGGTGCCCGTGTAGCCAGCAGAGAATGCACTTGACGACCTCACGCACTGGATCTCGTGAATCTTGCGCAGCTTTGCAACAGCATTGCTGCCCAACACGGCGGATGCAGTTGGCACTTTCGGCGGCCTCAACAGACGCGACACCAGTGATCGATTACGAATGGTACCTACCGCACACTGTTTCCTTTATGGGTTGCAGATAGGGTATAGACAGTTTATGTCTAGTGGTGCCTCTTGTGTGGATGTTTACAGGTACGGTACATACAGTATACAGTGTGTAGAGCTGTGCCATTGAGAGCGCTTTATTCTGTGAGAAATTTCTTCGAGTTCTGCTTTACTCTGCCTTTTCACCATACTTCATTTGTGGTCGTTCGATTGTCTATCTTCTGCGCTAAATGTGCCTGCTGCAACGTGCTATTACTCTCTTCATGCGTCGATCGCTTACGCACACGGAAATCCCATGACAGCCACTGACGCGATCAACACTATCAACCAAAGGAAATATGAAAACTATTGCCGGACCCCGAATTGCGCAATTGCCCTGACAAAATTGTAGACTTTGGGTCTCATCCCCGGAAATTGCTTCGGCGACAGCGTGGCGGCAGCGGCGCCCGTCTCCGAAGCTGTGAGCTTGATCAGTTTTCCACAATTTGTCGATTGTTTGTTGAAAGAGTGCAAGATCATGGCTCTGGCCACCGCGGCGTGGCTGCTGTTGTCGTGTTGCGCCTGGAGCGGCGCGCAGCGGTTCGCGACTGTGCAGACGAGTACGGAGGAGCTGGAGATCCCGCTGCCCCTGCGCCCCGCCTTCATCACCTTCATCAACAAGTGCCAGGGCGCCGATCCCATCAGCAGATGCGAGGACTACCGCGGCGCTGGTGCGTCACTGCCTACCAGCAAAAAAAGAGAATGTTGGATCACTGCCAGCTCAAAGCAATGCACTCCACGCGCGCGCGATCCACGCACAGTCGTGAATCAGCAGCCCACATTCTCACGAGTGGGCAGAAAAAAAGATGCATTGAAACTTTAGGCGACTTGACCGTGCCGGCGGCTCTGATGGCGCTAGAGGACATCGACGACGACCCGTCCCTGTACTACCTGCACAACATGTCGTTCGCCGTCTACAACACTGGCACTTCCGTCAGATCGCGAGTGGAGTGAGCAGGCCTACCGTACACCTATCGTAGTCGTAAGCCGTTCAAAAAGAGCGTACCGTGTAGGGCGATCGGAAAGGTGTCGGAGCAGGAGGGCGCGTCGGAGGCGGATGTCATCTTCGGCATCGACGGCCATGTCAACGAGGGCAGCAGCTTCTGCCTCGATGACCTCCGCGTCGCTTCCGTCTTTAACAAGCCCGTCGTCTCATACGTACGCAGTTGGCGTGCAGAACCGTTACTGGCATTTCTTTTTTTTTGTGCACACACTACAGTAAGTTTTTCAAGTAGTACGGTAGACGGTGCACACTAAAGTGGCAATTCTATATGCAAAACTGGTTATGAATGTTAGAAACAAAAAAGAATCGTTACTTCTTAAAACCTGTTCAGGGCATGAACACGCACGCGCACTCATATGAAGTAGGTTCATGCGAAACCGGAGTTTACATGTTTCTTTGTTCAGAGTTGCTCCGCCGCTAGACGTGACTCTTCGGAAGGAGTTTATGGCAGTTTCATCCAAGTGGCCGCAGACGCCGGGTGCGCTCCGTTGCGTGGGGAGAAGCTCGTGGAGCCGATTCGACAATGGTCGCTCCGGTTGCAGGGTGTGGGGCGAGGCGGTGGTGTCGGTGCTGAACGAGCACAACTGGCGCACGGTGGCGATGCTCAGCGACAGCGACACGGACCAGCAGGACTACCGCGAGTGGCGCTCAGAGATGACCCGCATTCTCCAAGACGTGCGGCGGCGCGACGCGCTCCTGTCCAGCGCTCTCCTTTCGGCAAGCCAATGACTCCCTTTTAGAACGGCGTCTCGGTTGTGGAGCACCTGCAGACGCCCAGGACTTCCAGTCCCTACCCCATGCCTGGCAGAGACGTGCCGTTCGCCTCGTTTGTGCGCAACACCTACCTGAAGACCAGAAGTGCGTCTCTCTCTTGCCAACGGCGTTCGCCAGAGTCGTGCGCGCGAGAGTGCCTCGACGATTCAGTCTACGTCGTATTCTCGCACAGTACGGGCCTGTCGAGCTGGCTGCTCGTGACGCTCGAGCGCATGGGACTGCTGCAGACGGGCGAGTTCTTCGTCCTCAACGTCCTCTACATGCCGCTCGCCCGGCGCTGGCTCGGCATCGACAACACCAACTTTGTCAACGACGACCCCAGCGCCTCATTCAGTCAGTGGGCGCGTGTCGGGTGGCTGGTTGGGGCGGCGTAAGGTTTTGTCGGCTTGCAGAACAGCTAGACCAGGGCTACCTGGTTGTGCGTCAGTGGACGACGGGACGGGACATCATGCGCAGTCTGGGCGTGGTTGGCCAGCTGCCGATCGCGCCCTCCGACGCCCTCTCGCGCTTCAAGCAACGCGTCCACGCCGTCTACACCAATCCGCCCTGCCCACCGCTCTGTCGCTACATGAACGGCACGCGTCTGGAGCAGGTTCGTCCCTTGTCCGTAGTCGCAGACGCGTGAGGCGACTTGGGATACAGACGGCGCTGACGAGGTCGGCGTGTCGACTCTACGACTCGGTGATGCTGTACGCGCGCGCCGCGCAGGCGATGCTTGAGAAGCAGATCGACGTCAGGGACGGGTCTAAGGTCTACGAGCACATGATCAACACCGACTACACGAGTGCGTCGTGTGAACGGTGCTGAGCGTCAACCGATTACCAGCTGCCCCTACAGGCATCTGCGGCATTCCGGGTCGCATCAGCGACAGGGGCATCTACGAGGAGAAGCTCGACTACCTCGCAGTGAGAACGAATCCCCAGCAAGAGAATCGCTACGACATCTGGCCCGTGGGCCAGTTTACGGGAGACGCCAGAGGAAAGAGGGTCCTGGACTCCTGAGTGCACCACAGCGCGATTGCTGACTGACGTATGGCACTTTCAACGTCGTGTACAGCTGTTCGAATGGTTGGACGGCGGCGTGGGCTTCGACTGGGTCGGCGGAAAGCCGCCAGTGGGCGAGCCGGCCTGTGGATTCCTTGGCGAACGCTGCAACTCGATCTCAGGTGGTCTCACTCAAAAGCATCAATCAACGCAAAGCGCAGTATATCATTTCGTTCCTTCAGAAAGCATGACCGCCATTGTAAGCGCGGCGTTCGGCGTCGTCATTGTTCTGTTGCTAATATGCGGCGGAGTACTCTTCAGGTGATTGATTGACTGCTGGGTAATTTTCTGAATGGTCCCGATTTTGGTGCGCAATTTAGAATGTACCGGTACGAGCGGCAGTTGCAAAGCATGGAGTGGCTGATCAGCAGGAGGGACCTGATCCTCAAGCGGTTCGCGTTGCTGAACGCGACGAGTCTCAAGAGCATGGGCAGCGGTCTCGAGAGCAGCATGCGCGACCAGTCGCGCTCTCTCATCGTACGCAGCAGCACAGCAACCACAGGGCAGCCGTGCCGCCTTTCATGCTCGCCATTTCAGTCGTCGACGGGCAACCTGCGCTCTGGCAGTCACTTTCTCATCCAAGACTACACGGAGAACATCGACCGAGACGAGCGCCGCGCGGCCAAGAAAGAGAAGGCGGTGGGCAAGGTCAAGCGCAAAATGGTCAGTGTGGTCAAAATGGTCCCGCTTACCTAATTGAGAATTGGGAATTCGTGGGCGGGGGCGCAGATAGAGCATCCAGAAGAATATGTCGTGTCCGTGCAGGCGTTCGACGATCCGCACGAGCGCAAGTGGATGGAGGTGGGAGACTTCTGCATCGCGCAGTACAAGGGCACGTTGGTGGGCCTCAAGCGCGTCTTCAAGAATCACATCGACATCACGCGCAACGTCCGCAAGGAGATCAGAGCCGTGCGTTCGTACCCGGCCGCCAACAGAGTGGGGGGCTATGCGCCAGCGGTGCTGCTGCAGGTTCGACAGTTGCACCACGACAATGTCAACCCATTCGTTGGCGTCGTGCACGAGCCGCCTCACGTCTACGTCGTCTCCGAGTTCGTGCCCAGGGGCAGTCTCAAGGTGGATAGAAAACGCACCGTAATAGCGTTCTCACGGTGTCGCTCTCCATACGCGCATGTAGGACATTTTGGAAAACGACGACATCAAGCTTGACGAGGCGTTCAATGCGTCTATCATCATGGACATTATCCGGGTTCGTCTTGTTTCACTAGTGTGAACACTTGTTTGAACGAAGGGTATGCTATGTTGAGTGTGCTTGAAGGGCATTGTCTATTTGCACGGCTGTCCAATCGGAGCGCACGGCCGACTGAAGTCGAGCAACTGTCTGGTCGACGGTCGCTGGGTGGTGCGTCTCAGCAGCTTCGGCCTCTACGAATTCCGACATGGCGAAGTCATTCCTGAGGACGAGGGCGTGCAGCCCTTGCGCGGTATGACCTTGTCTTTTATAGTGAGACGGTCAGACGCAAGGAGGCATGGCGTTGTCTAGAGCTGCTGTGGACCGCACCCGAGCTTCTGCGCCAAGTGGAGAACTTGGCGCTTCCCAGCGTGTCGACCATGCAGAAGGCGGACATCTACTCGTTGGCCATCATCCTCTTCGAAATCTTCGGCAGAGCGGGGCCGTGGGGAGAGGAGGTTCTAGAGCCAGCGGGTGCGTTGCGATGACCACTGTCGACCTAGCGGTGAGAGAGGCCATCGACCGAACCTCCTCAGAGATCGTGAACCGCGTCAAGTTCCACAAGGGCAACGAAGCCTACCGTCCGGACATGATGACCATAGCGACTGCTCCGCTGGTCGTGCGCCAGGTCATCGAAAAGTGCTGGTCCGAGCAGCCGCAGGAGCGGCCACCCATCCATCTGGTCCGACAAGCTCTCAAGCCACTCACCAAAGGAATGTGAGAGCGCCTTCGCCGGCGCCCGTGCAGAGGCGCAATGCAGCTGCGTTCGTACACAGGAAGTCGAACATCTTCGACAACATGGTCTCGTTGATGGAGAAGTACACGCACGACCTGGAGTCGATCGTCAAGGACCGCACCAAGGAGCTCGACGAGGAGCGGCGCAAGAGCGAGCGCCTCCTCCTGCTCATGCTTCCCAGGTGCGTGGGACGCGCCCAGTCACCTACATACCGTAGATCCTCCAATTGAGTCCATCTCTCCAATGGTGCTACCGGATACGGAGAGGTTAAAAGCATAGCGCCCGGGCACTATTGGAGGATTGACGGTAACCGACACAGCGCAGTCCCCCCCCCCCTTATCTTCAGAGACGTCGCCGACCGCCTGAAGAAGGGCCAGCCGGTGGGCGCCGAGGCGTTCGACCACGTCACCGTCTACTTTTCCGATATTGTCGGCTTCACGACCATGTCCAGCCAGAGCACACCAATGCAGGCACTGTCTGACTCGCACTGCCACTGCCCTCCAACGGCTAGATCGCTACACCCAACTATTGTAGGTCGTCGCTTTCTTGAACGACCTCTACACCTGCTTCGACTCCATCGTCGCCGCCTACGACGTCTACAAGGTCGAGACTATTGGAGACGCGTACATGGTGCGCTGAGCCGTCTTCTACCGCGCGTGGAGGTTCTGTATGAAGAGAGAATAACGGCTCGCCTATCAGTGCAGGTCGTCAGCGGTCTGCCGATCAGGAACGGTCTGAATCACGCGGGCGAAATCACGTCCATGTCGCTGAACCTTCTCGACGCAATCAAGGTACTCTCCGAACTCTTCGGACTGACAGGTGCACGCGCATGGGGCTCGGTTTTCAGTCGTTCACGATTCGCCACCGTCCGGACGACTCGCTGAAGTTGCGCATCGGCATCCACAGCGGGCCGTGCGTCTCGGGCGTTGTCGGGCTGAAGATGCCGCGCTACTGCCTCTTCGGCGACACCGTGAACACGGCCAGCCGAATGGAGTCCAACGGAGAGGGTCCGTCAGCCGAGCTCCCTACTCGCTCGCTCGATTTTGTACATGTGCACCTGTTAATTAAAATTGCGCGTTGCAGCGCTGAAGATCCACTGCAGCGCCAGCTGCAAGGCGATTCTCGACGAGTTGGGAGGCTACGAGACGACGGAACGCGGCATGGTCGCCATGAAGGTATGGTCGGCACTGCCCCACACACGGCGCCCCCCCCCCCCCTCCGACGGGTCTCTCCGCGCGTTCAGGGCAAGGGCGAACAGCTCACCTACTGGGTGCTGGGCGAGGACAAGGAGATGCGTCGCCAGCGCCTCCTGCGCGAGGCCGAGACCTACCCGTCGCTGAAGCGTGTCATCCCAGAATAACTGATTCAATAATGGGATCTCTCACGCTGTCCGTCCACTGTCTGTTGAATCTTGGTATTTTTTGGTGTTGTGTATGTGTACTTCTACAGTGCGAATATGTCTTCTGTCATTCCGTGTTCTGTTGAATGTGTGAGCGTGACCGCTGGTCGTGTTGTGACAGACATGTTTGTTTGATTGATTGTGGCTGTCGTCGTCACTGCACTTGTGTAGTTCCTCGTGGATAAACGTTTTACACTTTATTGCCGCTTCCCCCACACTTGGTAGCATCGCAACAGTGGCTCCAAAAGTTGGCTCCGTTTGCATTACGTTAAGGCTTACGTATTTCATCAGAAACGTGAAAAGCAGATCTCTTAGGTCGATAGAGAACACTGGCTGGCATCCTTTACGTTCTGAAGGGCGAGTGAGAGCGCGGCGGGCACGGACAGTAGTGCGCATCGTCGCCGGGTTCGCCTTCTGGGCCTGAAGCGGTGGAAGCGTTTGGCACCGTTCTTTGGGCCCGCAGCATATTGGAGTGCATTGCACGCCATTCAGTGAAAGCTGTAGCTTTCAGACTCATACGTTGCTCTAATGAGAATATTTACATGTACAGTAACTTGTGTTAGGCGACCACTATTATGAAGTACGATGTAGGTAAGGAAGCATTGCACGGGCACAGCACCTTCGTCTCCTTGTTCTCCGGCAGGGCCAGCGGTGCCCTGCAGCCCCTCGCGGCCAGGCTCGCCCTCTGGACCAACGTCACCGTCGAGGCCGTCAAAGCCGGGTATTCCTAAAAGAGGCTCGCACTTTGCGTCGTCACAATGGCCATATGTCTGCGCCAATTCCAATGCGTACCCTTGTCGCCAGGCGGTCCAGGCGGTCCAGGCGGTCCGCTTGGTCCGGGAATACCATTGGCGACAACCGTGTCCATTCCTGCGCATGTGAATAGCTTCGCTGTGGCGCAAGCACGTAGGAATCTATATGCAATCGCAAACCTCTCGGGCCACGTTCTCCAGCGGGTCCGTCTGAGCCAGGCGGACCAGTGCCACCCATCTAAATTTCTTGTGCGTGCTACATTGATTCACCACCGACAGCGAGTAGAACAGCGCACCTCGCCAGGCATGCCGGGGCTGCCGTCGCGTCCGTTCATGCCGTCCATACCGTTGGAGCCGCGCATTCCCCTGGGGCCTGAAGAGTCGACTAGGACTCAGTCCCGCCCGTCGCGGCTAGAGCCGTCCTCTCACCGGGTCGTCCGGGTGCGCCGGGCGGTCCCATCTGACCCATGGGACAGGTGAAGCAGGAGCCGGATCGCTGCATTACCGGCATCGCGTCGGCCGCGTCCTCGCCGTCCTTGCCGTCTTCCCCGTCCTCGCCGTCGTCGGCGCTCTCGCCTCGAGGACCTGGCGGGCCCGGTGGACCGGCCGGACAGTTGTTGTTCGGATTGCAATCTGCAGGATAGAGGCGTGTTGCGTTATTGGAGGAACAGGCGCGTAATTGTGAATGAGGCGTACTGCATCCCGGCGCCCCGGGGCGACTCCGCGGCCGGCCGGGCTGGACGTTTGCGTCGATGGAGTACGGGTCCTGACGGCGAGCTCGCGGGCTCGCACCCATGCTCATCAGGTTCCTCCAAAGGTCTCCGGAAAGCTCCTGAGATCGGTGGTGTGGTGCGTGGGACAAAATGTCTACTGATGGTAGGTATGTATGACTGTAATTAGAAATTACAGCAAGCCACACAGTATGTCGTATGTACCCTGAACTCGTCCATCTCAGTATCGAGCTCGTTTCGAATGTCCTGTATCTCGGAGAGGATCGTGGGCACCAGCACGACGCTCGCCAGGATGGCGATGCCGCCAAGCAGGGCCGCGATACCGCCCGGCAAGCTCACGCTCTTCATGCTGACTGACGGCAGCTGGCTTTCTTTCTTACTTTCGAAGGCTCCTACTTCCCTTCGTGTGCCACACGATTTGCCCAGTGCAGAGTCTACCAATCACCGCCAACTTTAAATGCCGTGAACAGGCGACGAATTGAGGCCGATCTCATCCGCAGGTCGCCCTAAGGCGGCGGCCGCTTGTCTTTTCCCACCAACTCAACTCGAAAGGTGGCGCAGTCCATTTACGATCGTCGACACGACAAGAACGGGCCGGTCAGAAAAGTGACCGTAATTCGACATCGCCGCACGCGTGCCGACGCCGCGGCTTTTTTATTGAGCCTCACTTGTCGTGTCGGATGTCGCGTCACATTAAGGGCGCGACAAACATTTATTGCGCTCAGCGTCTGCGACTGTTTAATGGTCTCCCGATGCCAATCGGAGTTCGGCAGCAGAGACATTCAGTGGCGTCCATGCACAACAGCGGGTTCTTGTTCGAAAATGCACGCAAGGTTGACTCCTCAATTCGAAGGAAACGATCGCGCACGTTACGTTTGACACAGTACGGTACTGGGTAAAACTTAACAAAAAGAAAACTAAAAATTAAAAAAACCAACCCCCCCCCCCCCAACATACATAATTCACAAAAAAAAACAACAAAAAAAAAAACAACTATAAACCTCCCAACCACCCCCCCCAAATTACCCTTAATAACTAAACACAAACAACATCAAACAAAAACACCAACCCCCAAACAAACCAAAAAATAAAAACAAACAAAAGCGTATCGGCCACAATCGGATTTTTTTACGAGTTTTTTGCACAAGGCATCTCTATCGGCGGCACCTGTCCCGCCTCAGTTACTCGCGCCATGTCGTCTGCTGAGGCGAAATACGTTGACGGCTGGGCTGAATTTCGAGCGATTTCGGCAAAGTTGAAAAAGCGGTTCATGCGGAAGCCGAATCTCTCTGAGGCTAGTCGTCAGTTCCAGCAGCTGTCGACACGATTTGCCGACGACGAGTGTCTCAGCTACGCGGCACTCAGCCAGGTCGGGGCGGCGTCTCTGGGCCGTGCCCGCATGCAGCCGCGTGGCGGTCTGCCTGCGGTTGTTGTAGCTCTTGGCAATTTGTTTTCTTTTTTCCTTAAGTTGGCGTCGGCGCGCTGCAGTCACCAGGTGGGCGATGTCGCTGCCGAGTGCGATGGCCTCTCGAAGGCGGCTCGATTCTTCATGAAGGCCGAGCTCGAGAACGACCACTACAACATGCCCTGTGAGTGCCCGTGGTTCTGGTTGAAAAGTGTCGCTCACGTACGCTACGTTTTCTTTTGCTAGCATTCGCCGAGGATCTGATCTCGGCGATTCATTGCTACGGCCATGCGATCAAGGCGCACTCCGAAGCGAGGCGTTTCGGCCTGGCCGGCGGTCTCTGCCTCGAGCTGGGCCAACATCTGCACAAGTACGGCCAGCGGAAAGCACTACACATGGCCTTGCCCGCCCCCACCCATCTGCCGTGTTCTCCTACCCAGACTTGAAAAGCACTCGGAGGCGGTGGAGTACCTGGACAAGGCGAGCCGCCTCTTCCAAGAGCAGCCGGTCGCGAGGGCGCGCGCCCTCCAGCAGCTCGCCTTCTGCCAGACGGAGCTCAGCGAGTTCCGCAACGCCCTCCGCACCGTACGCAATCGCTCGTCATACGTTTCTTTGCGTTTATGCGTGAGGGAGGAGGAGACGACAGACGACGTGTTGGCTGGGAGTTCGGGATCATGTCGGTTTCATTATTAGGTGGACGCGCTCGCCGAGTTGGCGACGCAGTGCGACTTGCGGGAGCTGTGCTGCAAAGCCGAGATGGCCACCGTCTTGCTGCTGATTCTGCACGATGCGCCGTTCGAGCGCCTCTCCCGGCGCCACGCCGCCCTCCTGCGTCTCTACGCGCCCGACGCCCTGCCCCCCACCGCCGCCGACACCGTCGAGCCGGCCAAATCCGGTAGGTACGCTGCGGACCCTGACCCACCCCCCCCCCCCCCCCCCCACCCTACTCCGGAACCCTGAAAATTTGGGACGCGCGTTGGCAGCGCTTGGCCGCGAGTCGCAGTTGTCGCTGGAGTCGTTCTGCATCGCGGCCTTGGAGTGGAAGGACGCGGCGGCGGCCGACCGCGCTCTCTCGCAGTGCCTCCTGGCCGACCTCGACCCCTACCTCGCATTCCTCGCCGTCGACATCGTCGAGAAACTGTACGAGGAGGAGCTACACGATGACGACGACTAGAGAGATTTTGCTCTGTCGCTCTTTCTCTCCTCAACTGTGATAGTCCCATCCCCCTGCCGCTACCCATTATTGCGCCCTTTTCAACGGTCGTTGTCTCCTCCCGTGCAACGCTGTGCGCCAACGAGTATCGATTGACAACTCGAGTAAATTGTCTCGCCAAGCTCGGCTCGAGTCGCGTGGCTGTCGTGGTGACGCGCTTACCTTGCCGCCGGCCCTTTGCTCAATCTTTGGCGGCTTTAGTTCTGACGACAACTCGTGTTGAGTTACCTTAAACCTAACGTTTGTGTGGCGCTTGCGCTTGCGTCTGTGTTTCTGTTAGCTTCTGTTAGCGAGCCGTTGAGCTAGTTGTTGCTGTTCCAGCTGCTGAGCCGTCGCCGTCTTCGTCCGTCAGTCTTTGTGTCTTCTGAGTGACGCGCGCGATGGACGAGCAGGACGCTGGCGGCGGGGGCAACGCGTTGTCTGACTCGGAACGGCAGCGCCTCATCTACGGCTCTCCCGACAATTTCGACATTGAACGCAAGATCGGCAAAGGCCAGTTCAGCGAGGTGTTCAAGGCCAAGTGCGTCGTGAACGGACGCGTGGTCGCGCTCAAGAAGATACAGGTGCTATTGTTCGTCTCGCACTCTTGTTCTGGTACCGACTGTCGACACTGCCTGCGTGCAGATCTTCGACATGATGGACCAGAAGGCGCGCAACGACTGCATTCGCGAGATCGAGCTGCTGCACCGGCTGAGTCACGCCAACGTCATCCAGTACCTCTGCAAGTTCATCGACGCCGACAACGTTCTCAACATCGTTCTGGAGATCGCGGACGCCGGAGACCTCGCCCGCCTCATTCGCGTCAGCCAGTCCGACCAAACCCCCCGACCCCGCTCTTGTTGTTGTTGGATGAAAGGCAACGCTACGAGCCGTATAGCAGGTCCATTTACAGGACGCCTTCCCGTTATTGATGCAGATTAGACACGAGGGCGACCGAACACATTCGGAAGAACGCCGTCTGCAATCTAGGGCAGCGACGGTGCGAAAACTTCTATTTACAGGGAAATCCTCGTTCGTGGATCGAGAATCGAACCCACACAGGCGTGCGCACAAGAGGTGGACTCTCTACTTGCCACTAGGCCATCCGCTGCCGCCCCCCCCCGGTCGGCGACGCGCTCTCAGGCGCCCGTTTTCAGCACTTCCGCAAGGAGCGACGTCTCATTCCCGAGAAGATCATCTGGAAGTACTTTGTTCAGCTCGTCAGCGGCCTGGCGCACATGCACTCCAAGCGCATCATGCACAGGGGTGAGCGGGGGGGGGGGCGAGGTGCCTGTACTGGAGACGTGCGTGCACGCGCGCTTTGCAGACATCAAGCCTGCCAACGTGTTCATCACCTCTGAGGGCGTGGTCAAGCTGGGAGACCTGGGTCTGGGTCGGTTCTTCAGCTCCAAGACGACCGCAGCCCATTCGCTGGTCGGCACGCCCTACTACATGTCGCCCGAGCGCATCGAGGAGACCGGCTACAACTTCAAGTCGGACATCTGGTCCCTGGGATGCCTCCTCTACGAGGTCCGCCTTCTCTAACCCCCCCCCCGCTCACCCCCACCCTGACTGTTCGCTCAATGCGCACAACGCGGCGCAGATGGCGGCACTGCAGTCGCCCTTCTACGGCGACAAGATGAACCTCTACTCGCTGTGCAAGAAGATCAAGGACTGCGACTACCCGCCTCTGCCCAGCGACCTCTACGGACAGGAGGTGTGTGCGTGTCTGCTCGACTACTCTAATAGGGGCGTTACGCGTGCGTGCTTGGCCGCCTGTCAGCTTCGCGACCTCATCGCCGCCTGCATCGTCACCGATCCCGACCAACGGCCCGACGCCGAGCAAGTGCTACGCATCGCCACGCAGATGAACGACCGCTTTCAAAGGACCGCTAGCCACCAGTAACTAAGAATACCCCCCCCCCCCTCCCCCACTTCTGAAAGTAGGGAAGATTCTCACTCACGTACGCACCTTTGCGTTTGCGACGACAATCTCTCACACTACGCACTCTTGTGATACTGTCTGTTCACTACGGCGAATCTCACGTGCACCCTGCTCCCAGTGGACCACCCATGTCGTGTCTTGCCATGCCATAGGTTCCCCGCGTTCGTTCTCTTGACCAAATGTATTTCGCAGCTGTGGGTGACTATTTTCTCGTCCTTGTGGGGCACACCGAAGCGTCACGCGGACACGCACTGGACTGAACCGACCAAAGGAAGGCGCCACTGACGAACAGAACACACTACAGCGCGTTTCCCCTAACACAGCAACCGAATAAGGCGGAACCACGGCTGACCACGTGACGACAGAACTACACTTCTTCCTCCCTACGATGATACCCATAGAACACAAGGTCTGTCTGTCTGTCTGTCTGTCGGTGTGTGTCTGCTCTTGAGGAGGGGACGCGCGGTCGTTGCTCAGTAGGAGCGGACCACGGGGGGCACCCATTCGACCTCGTTCTTGTCGAGCGTCTCATCGACAACGGGTCGGTAGGCGAGGGTCACCTTGCCAGTGGGCACGTCCTGCCAGGACAGCGAGTGGTAGCGCCAGTGCTCTGCGCGGCGCTCCTGCCCCTCCAGCGGCTGACTGTAGTCGAACTCATCGATGCGCTTCTGAACATCACGGAAAAAAGATTGTGGCCAAAAAAAAAGACCAAAAAAAAAGAAATCCGCACCCTGTAGTCCTCGCGCGCGTGCGCGCCCCGACTCTCCTTGCGATTCTCGGCCGCGCGGATCGTCTGGGCGGCGTTGAGGAACAGATTCTGCAAAGGACGCGCCTTGCCTGTGGACTCGCAGAGGCAACGACGGATCTGTAGCGCACCTGTAGCTCGAGCGTCTCGACGAGGTCGCTGTTCCAAATCAGGCCCTTGTCGACGACCTTGATGTCGGCCAACTCCTTGTAGAGCTCGTCCACCATCTCGCAGCCCTTCTGAAAGGGGTAGAGGGTATAATAGAACGAGTACTCAGTGGTAAGGCATCGTACCGCTATGAGCTATTCTAATGTTGGGCAACGGACGTTCCATTCCTGCTGTTGCTGGACAGGGGAGAACTTGCGACAGAGGAGGCGGGGCACCCACTTACGTCCCTCGCGGGGGGTAACAACGGATTAACTGATAACAGTCAGACAGGCGCGGGTTCTTTGTTTTAGCGCGTCGGGCCGTCGCGCGCGTACCTGTAGCGTCTCGTGGGTTCTGAAGACGGCCGCGTGTCCCTGCATGGCCTTCTGTAGTCGGAGACGGAGGTCGGCCGTGCTCGTGGAGCCGTCGTTGTAGCGGAGGCGGTCGCGGTTCGCGACCGACTCCTCGCCCGCGTTCTCCTTGAACTCGGGGATGTCGCGGCCCGGCTCGCACGTCTCCGCGATGCTGCACAACGAGCCAGGGTGGGGGGAGGGGGTCAGGACCTAGGGAGCGGGGGTATGGGTGGGCCCACTGGATGGAGCAGGCCCTGCCGAAGATGACGAGGTCGAGCAGCGAGTTGGCGCCCAGCCGATTGGCGCCGTGCACCGAGTGTACGGCCGCCTCTCCGGCCGCGTAGAGGCCGGGCACGACTTGGTCGGACTTGTCCTTGTCCTGCGTGAGCACCTGGCCGATGTAGTTGGTAGGCACGCCGCCCATGTTGTAGTGGACGGTCGGCAGCACGGGCACGGGCTCCTTGGTGCAGTCGATGCCCGCGAAAATCTGCGCCGTCTCGTGGATGCCTGCGTCGAGCGAGCCAAGTGAAATCGGCGCCCAAGGCTCCCACGCGATTCCCCACCGGGCAGCTTGGAGAGGATCGTCTCGGCCGGCAGGTGGGTGAGCTGCAGGTGGATGTGGTCCTTTTGCGGCCCCACGCCGCGGCCCTCCATGATCTCGATCGTCATCGCTCGACTGAACTGGTCCGAGGCGAAGTGCGACCAGCAGACGAATGGAGGAAGAATACCCATCGCACCTGACGACGTCACGACTGGCCAAGTCCTTGGCGTTGGGCGCGTAGCGGAGCATGAAGCGCTCCCCTTCGCTGTTCACCAGGTAGCCGCCCTCGCCTACAGTCAGCGACTGTTGCGCGTGTGCGGGTGCTATCGGGGGGGGGGGGGATGGCACCTCTAGATCCCTCGGTGATAAGGCAGCCTGCTCCGTAGATGCCGGTCGGGTGGAACTGTACGAACTCCATGTCGCTGTTGGGCAGGCCGGCGCGCGTCACCATCGCCGTGCCGTCCCCAGTGCAAGTGTGCGCGGAGGTGCAGCTGCGCCAGAGGGGACAAATTCTCAAAGGGGGTTGCGAGCGAGCCAGTGATTGGTTGAGCGAACCTGAAGAAAGCGCGTCCGTAGCCGCCTGTGGCGAGGACGGTGTTCTTGGAGCGAAAGCGATGGATCGTGCCGTCCTCGAGGCAGAGCGCCACGACGCCCTGCAAAGTCACTGGTGCCATGCCCTAGGGGGACGGGTGCGATGGGGGAGAGGGGGGGGGGTAATTACGCGCCTTGCACACGCCGTCCTCCATGATGAGGTCGAGCGCGAAGTACTCGATGAAGTACTGGCAGTTGTAGGCGAGCGAGCGGCCGTAGAGCGTGTGCAGCATACTGTGGCCCGTGCGGTCGGCCACGCAGCACTAATCGCGAGCAGCGCACAAGTCTCCACGCCTCCCAACCGCAAGACTTGTCACTCCTTACAGTCCTATGCGCCTGACCGCCGCGACCATAGTCCAAGGCCTGTCCTCCGAACGCGCGCTGGTAGATCTTGCCTTCGGACGTGCGACTGAAGATTGGAAGAACCAAGGAAATTCTGTCTGACAGCTTGGCACGACGACGCCCACCTAAAGGGCATGCCGTAGTTCTCCAGCTCGATGACGGCGGCCGGCGCCTCGCGCGTCATGTAGTGGATGGCGTTCTGGTCGCCCAGCCAGTCGGAGCCCTTCACCGTGTCGTAGAAGTGCCACTCCCACTTGTCAGGCTCCATGTTCCCCAGGGCCGCGTTCACTCCGCCCTGACAGCGAGGAGGGAGGAGTGCGCCACCTTCCAGCGCAAGAGAGCGCCGTCCCGATTTACCTGCGCGGCGACCGTGTGGGAGCGCGTGGGAAAGAGCTTGGTGACGACGGCGGTCTTGAAACCCTTCTCGACCAGTCCCATCGCCGCGCGCAGACCGGCGCCGCCTGTAGCGGGGCGTGGTTGTAGCTAACGAGGACGCAGAGACGCCGCGCTCCCACCGGCTCCCACGACGACTGCATCGAACGTGTGGTCGTGCACCTTGTACTCGGCGATCTTGGACGAGGCGCATGCCACCGACTGCGCCGAACGCTGTCGCAGAACCGAGAGCAAACGACCTGCAAATGCTGCGACAGTGAAGAACGCAGAGGAGAGGCTCGATTTATTCAAAGCAAATTATGCGCACTTGTAGAGCGGTTGAGACATTTTGCGGGAAACATCGCCGGCGGCTACTAATAACCGTGAAAGGACGTGTGCTTCGATCTTTGTGGTCGCATGTTGGCGATGCTCAACTCCAGCCGGACAGCAGCCGGACGGCCGCCCGCACCCAACCCCACCGCAGATTGGCGTGTTTTTATATGCGCGAACACAAAGGGAATACCCAAACACACCCCCACCCCCCACCCCCGCAATGGTTTCGGCCCCGCGCTTACACATGAGAGAAACCCCACAAAAGAGAAAAGGGCAAGACGCGAGAGCGAGCGGGGGGGGTGGGGGCGGGGGGAGATGCGCGGGAGCTCTGGGAAGAAAGGGGGAGGGGCACGCCCGCCCGCCAAAGAAACCAGCGCAGGGCACTCCCAAATAATTTGAAAAAGAAAAGATTGTACTTGCACATTCTCTTTTTTCCCTAGGCGCTACCCGCCCACACAGGGGGCAAGCGCGGCCTCTGGGCCCGCCCCCCCCCCCCCCATCCCCCAGGCCCCCGGGCCCCAGCCCCCCCCCGAGCCGCCCGAGCTACCTGCAAGCCTCTCCCGTGTCGCCCCCCTTCTCACCGCCTTCCCTCCCCAGACCCCCCCCCCCGGGCCCGGGGCCCCCGACACAGGCACCCCGGCGCGCCGCCCAGGAGCTGCTCACCCTGCCCGCCGGGCGGGCGGACGGGGAGCGGCTGGCCCCGCGGGCGGGCCGGCGGCCGCCCCCGCCCCGGCGGCCGAGGCAGCGCCCCCCCCCGCCCAGCCCGCCCGCCCCCACGCCCCGCCCCCCCGCCCCACCCCCCCCCCCCCACCCCCCATCCCCAGGGGCCGGCGGTCTTCAAAGTATGCATTTTTATTTGCACACGTCAAGCACAAACGCTAATTTACCTTGCCATAGGGCGTCCTGTGCACGTGCGTTCGTGGTGAGGAGTGCGGCCCCGAGGTCTTCAACATGGAAGCCATCACAGAGATGTCCTTGGGGCTGGCATCCGAGCCATCGTCACTTCAGGTATCCCAACGAGAATGCGTGTTCAGGTGTGCAGATCTTCCGTTCTCAGAGGACTGCTTGAACGCCTACTTCGACCCTGAGGCGCGCACTGACGACACCTGCCCCAGCTGCGCCGCCACCGACCGCCGCACCGGCCAGCTGAGCCTGGTGTTCCGCCGCCGTGCCTGGCCGTCCACCTCAAACGGTGTCATTGAACGATTCCCTGTATGCCAATCAGACGCTTTGCTTTGCCACTGAATTGTAGGTTTGACGCGAACTTGAACAAGGTGGGCGTTGCGGTGGACGTGCCCAAGCAGTTGGACGTCGCGCCCTTCGTCAACGCCGCTGTCGCGCAGCAAGGCCCACTCCACTGCCGATCAGTACCGACTGAGAAGTGTCGTCGTAAGTGCGCGCTCATTTTCACGTTGAGTGACATGACATTCACCACAGCTGCTGGTTTGTTGTGTAGTACCACTGGGGGCGAGCGTCGACAGCGGCCACTACACGGCGGACTGCTTAGTCGACGAGCTGGTCTCCTGGTGGCGGTTCAACGACAGCAGCGTCGTGCAGCTTGGCGCCGACGCCGACTGGGCCGCCTTCGACAGCCAGGAAGCCTACCTGCTGTTCTACGACCGGCAGACGTGGTGACTCGTGATCTCATGCGCCTCGTTCGCATTGCACGTCTGTTTATGCGAATCTCATTAAGTATTTATTCGCGTAAGAAGGTGCATTTGCGTGTCATCGTCGCCGCCGCCGCAAGGTGCGCCGCATACAGACAACGCCATGGCCCGAGGAATTTTGTATATATTCCGTATATTTTGCACATTTTTATCTATACGAACTTGTACGATTAGCACGTTGCACGTACTCGTATTTGAATTGGGGGTACCGTACTTGCAGTTGAGCACGTTTGTTTCAGTGAGCACCGGTAACGCACCTTTGTGGTAAGTACCAATGTAATAAGAATTACGGTAGCCGAAGTAAGACGTACGGTAGCCTAAGTGTAAAATACGGTAGGCGGGCTATTTGATCTGCTTACGAAATATTTGGTGGTAACGGGCTGGAGAGTTAGTCGGTATGGGCGGGGGGGGGGGGAGGAGGGACACCCCACGACACCCAATTGCAACCAAATGTTGGATGATGTGGAGTTCCTCAAAGTTTCTTTTCGATCCGTTAAGCAAAACTACGGCAATATGTCAGGAAGTGATAATTTTAATAGGACGAATAAGATAAGAGTACTGAAATGAGAAAAGACGGAAAAATGTTCCCACGCTAGAATGCGCGGAAATTGCGGTTCAACATTACGCTCGGACGAACTTCCGCTCGGACGAAAGAAATTCAAAACTTTCGCTTGATTTATAACGCCTACGTATTTGCATACGTTTCAGACTGCAAGCGTTTAGTATGCGTGTGCTCGTTCGTGTACACTTGTATCCCAACACGGTTCCGGGTTGTGGAACACCTACCTAAAAACTACAAGCGTGGTAGAGTTTGAGGAGTGAAACAACTTAAAAATAGATTGATAGTCAGCACTGAGTGAGTGCACTTCGCATAGTCGCGGGCTAGTCTGCATCTTCGAAAAGTGAATGATCGATTCTGTCGGTCAACAGCGCCGACTGACTTGACGGACGGACGGACTATTTGCTCTGGCGACTGCGCCCTCTTTTTGTAATTACGCATTGATCGTGTACCAATAATTGGTCATAGTGGCTTGCTAGCTACCCGTCCGTCTCTTCTAACCCATCATAGGGCGGTCGGCACTGACGTTGGACGTCGTTCTTAGGCGAATCCAGAATTCTGCAGTTGCATCTCAAAATGCAAAGTGCCAAAAGAAATCGAGTGACTTAAGAAACAACCGAACGCGGTGTCAGCGGTGCAGTGTAAGTATTCGACAAGTCGGGTGCGTTGTTTCATTCCATGGCACACTGGCAACGCGACAGGATCTACGGTGCTGACTGCGCGGCCGTTGCAAGGACATACATAGCAAGCGGAACTCTTGACCGTGGACCGCGGCTAGACTCGGCATTTATCCGTGAAGAGAAGCGGTCTGTGTCGCCGTGAAAGAAGGGTCATTGTGGCGTCCGTACGGCCCATTTCCGACCGGCCAATTGAGAGCCGCGCCGTCTCTCTCGCCACCCAAGCCTGAGATTAAGGTGGAGCGCTGCCTCTAAATCGAAAAAGGCACCGGCTGGCTGCCATCACTATCGTTGAGTCAACAATGGCGTGGCTCACCTGCTGGCTTCTGGCCAGTGCAGTCATCATGGCCCCAGTGCGGGCGCAACGTTACAAGCCCGTGTACTTCCAGTACGACGCCGACAGGGAGCTGCGCAGCTACAGAGAGAGAATCGTCACCTCAGCCACGCCGACGGACGAGCCACCGAACGAATGCGCCAACGATTCAACTATCATTGACGCCCTACTGAATGGAACCAGCTACAGCAAACACAAGTTACCAGGTGAATACCGTAATACAGTCTTCAGTAGTCCCCCGTCCATTATGGCGCACTGGGTAGGGCGAAGTTGAAATTCAACCCTCCCGGTGCACCCTCCCAGCAAGGGATGTTTCAGTTTGGCGACTACGGTAAGTCACCCATGCAATGAGAGAAACGACTAAATATCGGTGATTTTGGCGTTCGTGCGTTCGTGTCGTCAACCACTACCCAGTTCAGGTGGAGGAGCGGGCGTGACTGTGAACGTGGAGTTCTGGGTGCAGGAGGTGTCGGTGGTGTCGGAGGCGACGAACGACTTCGAGATGGACATCTACATCAACGAGCAGTGGCTCGACGAGCCGCTCCGGTTCGCGCACATGGCGCCGTGCCGGCACAACCTGTCACTGGGTCACGACCTGCTCGAGCGCCTCTGGACGCCCAACTCGTGCTTCATCGACAGCAAGCTCGCCTCCATACACTACTCGCCCTTTCGCAACCTATTCCTCATGCTCTTCGCCAACGGCACCGTCTGGGTCAACTACAGGCGCGTTCAACACCAGAACCCCTACCGTACTGCTGCACTACAAACGTAACTACAATGTACCAACAACAGGGCTGAAAGCACACAGACTTCTGTGTTTGCCTGAGGTCGGGCTTGTAAGCAGAGGAGCAGAAGGGTCCACGGGAACAAGCATTTTCCTCTTGCAAAAGGCGCGGCAAAAGCAAAAGCAAAAAGCGCGTGACAGGGTGAAGGTGCGCGGTCCGTGCGCGATGGACCTGGCCAAGTTCCCCATGGACGAGCAGAGCTGCTCGCTGACGTACGAGTCGTTCAACTACAACAACAGGGAGGTGCGCATGCGCTGGTTCCACATGAGCGGCATGGACGAGCCCGTCTACCGACTCAAGCCCATACATCTGCCCGACTTCGACCTCATCGGCATACGCAGCACCGAGGTCGAGGAGGTGGGTCTGCCGATCCCCCGCCCCCCAATCCCCCATCCCGTTTGGCCCCGGTCCTTGGGTCCACCAAGTTCGCCGCAGGTGTACGCGGCCGGCACGTGGGACGAACTGCACGTGACACTGACCTTTCGGCGGCGCTACATGTGGTACCTGCTACAGGCCTACGTGCCCACCTACCTGACGATTTTCATCAGGTCTGCCTGCGTCCTTGGTCTCTTCAACTCAGCTTTTTGTCACGTCCATTGCTCCATGAACAGTTGGGTGTCGTTCGCGCTCGGGCCGCGAGCCGTGCCGGCGCGGACGATGCTGGGCGTCAACGCGCTTCTCGCCATGATCTTCCAGTTCGGCAACATCATGCGCAACCTGCCCCGGGTCAGCTACGTCAAAGCGATCGGTGAGAGCGAGCGAGCTCGTGTCAGCGAGAAGGGCTCGTCGCGACGCTCATTCGACTGCTCCACTTTCGGACGTGTGGATGCTGAGCTGCATGTCCTTCATCTTCCTGACACTCGTCGAGCTCGCGGCCGTCGGCTACATGGTCAAAGAGGAGCGGCTCGCGCCCAAGCTCGACGGCTACGCGAGTCGCGCCTCCAAGCGACGCAGACGCAACAAGACCACGCACCGTCGTCCCCTGTCCCCTTCCACCAAGGAGCAGAGCTTCGACCAATTCGGCGGAGTCGTCTCGGCCGCTTGCCGCGTTTCCTCCACGAATCCTACCAGTACGCCAAGCCAACGTGAGTCCCGACGGCAGAGGGAGGCTGTGATATGCGTGAGCGTGTAACCAATTGATTAGGGTTGCACAGCGTCAGCGCTGCGGAGGCCAAGTACCAGCTCGACGTGGACCGCTACTCGCTGCGCATGGGCGTCGGGGGCTCCGAGACGCGCCGTCGGCAACGCTACCGTCTGCTCCGTTGGGGCGACAAGGCGAGGTCGGAACTGTACGACTGCGACTCGGACGGGCCGGGCTGGCTGAAGACGGCCTACAACCTCTGGTGTCCCGCATGGGGACCGGAGGCGATCGACCGGGCCAGCTGCGCCCTCTTCCCCTTCTCCTTCGCTCTCTTCAACGTACTCTACTGGGCCTACTACACGTCCTAGTCGGAGCAGTTGCGCCATCACATACCAGTCTCTCACGCTGACGCGACCATGTTGACGCGCTGCGCGATTCAAAACCAAAACCGTTGTAGTGCGTGCAAGAGAAGCCAACAACGGCGAGGACCAGTATCGTTCAGTGTACACAGCTCATATCGGCAGAGCGCGTTGTTGCGTTGATCACAGGCTCAGTAGTAGCGAAAGGGGCACCTTGTCGCAAGCGCGTCGTCACCTATAATACAGGGGGCGGATTGAGCGCTAGGAGACCGCTTTTGAAGTTGTAGCAGCGGCGCTGTCTTCTTCTTCTTCGCCCGCGGCTCGGCCCCAGCGCGCGAGGCGACTGCCTATGGCGCTGCGTAGCTGACCGACGTCAACGGGATAGAAGAGGAAGAGGAGGCAGAGAATGAGCAGCGCCATGGCCGACCGACTGCGCGAGCCGAGCAGGGGTCGCATCGTGTCGAGCAGCACACTCGTCAGGAACAGCGCCAACTTGATCGTCTCCACCACGATGTTGCCGCCCGTGAACAGCGCGTACGACCAGACCGACTGGCCCTCGGCCGCGCGCTCCCGCTGGCCGAACACACCCTCCGTGCGCTGCTCCACTAGGGAGATCTGAAAAGCGGGGTCGTTGTCACCCAAGCAAGGCTCAAAGGGGCAAGGCAAGGGACATGACCTGTAACCTGGTGGCGAGCCGTGGGGAATTTGTTTTGCCTACATAGGGGCAAAATGGGTATCTTTCCTATTAGACAGGTGGAAAATCCTTTGCCAATTTCCCTGGGGGGGATTTTTGGGTACCCCCTCCCCCAACCTGCTCCAGTCAGAAGCATGGCAGGGGCGCACCCTGTTGGCGAGTCCGTCGACGAGATCCTGGACGTCTCTGAACTTGTCCATGTACTGGTACTCGAGGCGGTCGGCGATCGACTGGAGGTCGGCGCGCACGTTGAGCACCTCGGCCTGGTGCAGGTCGGCCGTGTCGTTGAGCAGCTCCTCCAGGCGCTGCGTCTGCATCAGCTCCTCCGACCGCTGCTCCTCCAGCTGGCTCTGCACGACGGACGACGGCCAACTTTAGGCGCGCCCACCGGTCGTCTCCGGTCGCGCGACCACGCCCGCCCGCCCACCCTGAGCGCCTCCAGATTCGCCTGCACGTCGTCCTGGCGCTGCTTGATGTGCGTCAGCTCGCGCGTGACGCCCTCCAGCTGCGCGGTGAACTGGAAGAGCGGCGAGGGCGCGGACGCTGCGGGCGAGCGCGGCACGTAGAAGCGCGACTGCTCGCCCACGGCGCGACCGCTCGTCGGCTGCGGCGGCGGCGGCAGGGGCCGAGGAGAGGACGAGGAACTTCGCGGCTGCGGCGCCGACGGCGACTTCGCCACCGGGCCCGCCGCTCTGTCCGCCGACTGAGCTCGACTCCTGAACAACGACAGCGACCGACAGGCAGTGTCGCATATTTGCAGCGCGTGCTGCACGTGTAGTGACAGGAGGAAGCTGTCAGAGTGAGAAGGGGCACCTCAAGAGCATGTCCCTCAGCATGACGACGCTCGACAGGACGGGCGAGGAGGGCCTAGTGTCCGCGGCACTTCTCAGTTCCGCGGCCGACCGTGCGGCGTAGAGACGAAAGCGCCGGCCGTCGGGCGTGGAGCAGCGGTTCCGCGCCATTCTAGCCTGGGGGCGGCTTGTCGACAAGTCTCTGTCTCTCTCTCTCTCTCGCTCACAAAAGAGTTGCGGCGGCGTCAGGGAGTAAGTAGGCTGGGAGTGGGCTCCGCGGGGACGAACGAGGACGAGTGAGCGCGAGTGTGAACGCGTGCGTTCTCTGGCTTCTATTTAATTTGAGGGGCGGCGCGAGAGTGGCGTTGAGCCGTTGAATGAGATCGATGGGCGCGCATTAAGCGGGGCGGGGGCGACTTCGCTAGTAGCACCGCTCATAAATATGAAGCATCAAGTCGACGACGCGCCCAGCTGAGCGCAACGCAACCCGACCTGCCACATGAGATTCTTCAAGTGCTTCCCTACTGGCCTGAACTGGACGGTGTAGCGATAGACTTATTAGTTTGGCGACTAGAAGCAGCCGCCAGCCGACTAGCGTTCGAGCGAATGAGAAAACATAAAGGTGTACTCTGACACGCATGCGAAGTCAAGGTGATGTGCGAAGCGATATTACGGGAAAACCGAATGTTGCCATGTCCGTTGCAAATGTAATGCAAAACCAACTCGGATGTCGCTTCTCCGTTCAAGAAGGGCGCCGCGGAGCCGGGGTCCGAGTGCTTGGCGGGCGGGGACTGCCGCCGCCTCAGCAGCTCCTGTACCATCTCTTCGGCATCGCAGCCTCCGCCACCGACGGCCATCAACTTCGCGGGGTGCGTCGCCAGCGCGCCCGACGTCTTCCGAACCACCTGACCGACCAGGCCGGATGACGACGCTTCTGCACGAGACCCCACACCACACCACCGTCGATAAAGAGACGCCAGAACGTACGCAGGCATACCTGGCCCACTCTGAATCCTGTGCAGGTTGTCGGCGGAGCCGAATTTGTTCTTCAGTCTGGAGGCCAGTCCCTTGGGCATGGCCATGACGGAACTGAATCCGCTCTTCCATGCACAAAGACGAGCTGCTGCGGCGACAGAAGTGTGTCCCGGCTCACCTGATTCCCTGGCCCACATTTGACAGGACATTCGATGACATAGTAGCCGTCAGCCTGGGATGCCTCGGACCGGCGACCGATTCCACGCCGGCCGCGGTCGCCGTCGCTGCCGTGTCTAGCTCTTGCAGCCGTTTTTCGAACTGCTCCAGCTTTTTCTGCAATGCAATACTGCCTGCACGTGTTTGTCTCTGTGAACCGAGGAATGTTCCAAATTGGTAACGAAAGCTCTTCAGCAAAAACTTTACTTGTGGGTGGGGAAAGGCTGCAAAGAAACACAATGCCTACATGCCTACACGGAGTATGACGGGGCACCTGAAGCTGGTCGGTGTCGTTTGAGTGCTTCTTGTTGCGCTTCTCGAAGTGCTGTCGTATCCTCGCCAGCTGTGGGTTCTCGGCACTGGGCTCCTGGTCGCCCGTCAGTCGGATGTACTCCTCGACGTCGTCTGCGCGAGCCGGACAGCGTCAGCGCGAGCGTTCGTCAGCTCGTCTCGTGCACGGGGCTGCCTGCTCACTCTGCTGACTCAGCACGGCCTTGCGCAGTCGGCGCTTGCAGTCGTCGATTTTGCGCGTCAGCCGCGCCCGGTCGTCGTCCTCGCCCACGCTGCTCGTGCCCCCGCCCTCCTCCGACGAACGCACGCTCGCCGAGTCCTGCTCAATGGACCACGGCGCGTCTCAGCATCCCGCGAAGTAAGCAGTGGTCGCATATATGCGTGTATACATACTGGATACTCGACTTCCGAGACGTGGCACGCTGCCGGCTCTAGTACGTACGATAGGGCTCAGCTAGTAGTTGTCGACTCTAACTCGTGTAAGTTCTATAAGTATAAACTACAAGCCCGAGGGCAGCGTACCATGTAGCCGCTAGCAGAAGAAGGTCCGGTAAGACTCCTTGGCTTGGTCACGACGACGTGCTGACCCACGCCGCTGCGCGATCGCTGCCGGTGCGGCGTCGCCGTCGTCCGCGCCGCCGCGGCCGCGCTCGACGCGGAACTGCAGCTGCCTGGAACACGTGAGAGCCTCCAGTAAGACTAGTCGGCAGGAGACCAGTAAGACTGACACCCACAGCTGCGACCGCGTAAAGATTTGGGCACACACGCGCACGCACTGACACTCGCGATCTATTGAACAGGCCGACGACTCTTAGTCCTCGAGCCCAGTCGGTCGACAAGCGGCCGTCGGCAGCGACTCGGAGCAATACATACAATGTGGGCGGCGCTCAAGTGGAGAGGCGCCGCCAGTGCCAGCGTCCAATGAATGGCATCAATCAATTTTCGTGGCAGCGCTCACGCTGGAGAAGGAGGGTCAGCTGTGTGTGCTCGTTGTTTCGTCGCGAGACGAGCAGAGAGGGATAGAGGGAAAGAGAGAGGGCGCGGACAAGGCGCCGCCAGTAGTCAGCTGGCTGTCGGCAAAGCGGTCAAAGCTCGGCGCCGAGACTCGCCCGCCAGCTCTCAGAGCAGAACCCCCCGCCGCGGCTCGCACACCGGCAGCCTGCGGCGACTCGCAATTCATGCACGCACGAAGGCACAAGTCAAGTCATGTCTGCCATGTCTGAAATGGCTTAATCTATAACGGACTTGAACATGGGACTTACAAGACGCACAAAGAACATGTCAATAACTGACACTTTTTTTGTTTCATCAATAAAAACAAGCATCGCTGCGACGTCACGCCGAGTCAAGGAGAAAGAAATGCACAGTTTTGCCTTGCAGCGACACCACACAGGGAAGCACAAGGGAACTGACGGAGACCACTACGACACTCAAGAACCTGACAGAACAGCACGCAACAACCAGAGCAGCACAAGAGCAGAGCGAACAGCAATGCACTTGCAGCTGCGAGGCATCGAAAGCTCCTAGCTAACACCCCACCAGGACAGCGGCTTGTCGTCTTGGCGGCGGACGTACCAACCCCGCCCGCCTTCCCCGTCCCCACAACGCGTCCTTTTTTTCCCCGCCACCGACGCACAAAAAAAAAAAAAAAAAAAAAAAAAAAAAAAAAAAAAAAAAAAAAAAAAAAAAAAAGAATAAAAAAAAAAAAAAAAAAAAAAAAAAAAAAAAAAAAAACACCCAAAGAGGCAAAAGCAGAAACACCGTTCCTCCCGTTTCCTCTCAGTGTTTTGGCTTCGCTTGTTCTCGTCGTGTTGCGTGCGTTCGCTCTCCTTGTTTCTGCTCTGATTTTGTTTCGTCGTTGTTGTCGTGGTTTTGTTTCGTTCTGCTTTTGCTGTTTTTTCCTGCTCTTTGGCGGTGTTGCCTTTCCTCTGCTGTTGTCCTTCTGCTTTCCTCGTGTTCCCTTTCCTTTGCGCCGTTCTGTTCGTGACGGGCTGCCGTGTCTGCGTCTCTGTCTTTCTCGTTTGGGACGTGTCCTTTTCGTCTTCGGGTTGGTCGGCGGTCCGCGGTGACCCCTTCCCTGTCCTCGTGTCCTCTTTCCTGTGGGTGCTCCTTGTCCGGGTGCGCTTTCCTTTTGGCCTGCGTTTTTGTGTTCTCCTCATCTGGATTTCTTTTGCGCACGGGACTTCGGAACCGAGCGACAGACGACTGCTGATTATTCGCATCGTTAATTTCTCGTCCTTCTCCTCCATCGTCGCTGTTTTTCTGCTCCCCTCTTTGTGTGTAACACATAAGTTCAATTGCCACCACTTCCAACTACCACTGTCTACAGCAACAACACATGTGTACTGTACCTATTTATTTGAGCTTCTCGCCTCTCTTCTGTTTGTCTTTCTTGTCTTGTCTTTCTTGTCTTGTTCTTTCGTTGCCTCCTTTTCTTCTTTTGTTCTGCCTCTTTTTCGCCCCTTTTTTTCGTTCTTGCTTCCTTTTTTGTTGCTTTCTCTGCTCGTTCTCTGCTCTTCCTTCTGACCGTCGCCTGACTTTGTCGTCCCTCTGTCTTTTTTCGTTGCGTTCTCTTCTTATTCTGATCGGCCTCGTTCTTGTCTCGTTCTCTTCCTGCTCGCTCGTGGTGCTCCTTGTTTGCTCGCTGACCCTGTCGCTGTTCCTGTCTCTTTCTTGGTGTCTGTTCTTCCCTTGTTCTGTCCTTGTTTTCTTGCTTTTTCTTGGTTTGTGTCTCGTTCCTTCCTTGGTTTTCTGGGCCTGTCGCGCTTGCCGTCCCTGTCTTGCTGGGCTCGCTGTTTTTTTCTCTTTCTTTCTGTCTGCTCGCCCTCTTTCTTTCTCTGTTTGCTTCGCTGCGCGCGCCGAGTCAGGCCGCGTCGTCTGGCGGCGGAGCGTACAACGACGCCCGTCTGTCCGCCGTCAGCGCAGAATATGAGTGTTTTTTTTCGAGTATACTAACAGACCTGACGACGAGGCGCCGTGTATGTGGATCTCGGGCAGTTCCAATTCCAACTCGACGTCGCTGGCGGCGCTCGCGCTCCGTGTTCGCTTCATGGACCGTCCGGATAAGAATCGCTCGCTTTTCCCTCCTCGGCGAGTCATCCTCGTTCCGAGCCTTGGACCAAATCGAAAAACTGTCCCCGAAGATTCGATTTGTGCGCCGGCCGCCAGTCCGCGCCCGCCCAGTAGAGACGTTCGTTAGTGGGGCGGGTGGAAACAAGGAAATGATCCGCTATTCCGCTGCCACGGCGAGGGGCGTCGTCCTTAGATGCGCTGCGCTGGGGCAGGCAAGGACAAGCGCCACCGCTTGAAGCCCAGCTCGACTCGGACGCGACTCTTTCTTCTCGCGGTCTTTTTGCTAGTGAACACGGCCAGCTGGAGCGGGGTCGCGTGAGGCCGGCCGGCGGTTGGGTCGCTTAGCCAGGCAATTTGCTGTGTCTCCTCAGCAGGTCTAGCCGGCAGCCGCCGCGGGGGAACATTTGCATCTGCGCTGCGCTGCGCTCGCGCTCGAATTGACCGCCGTGATGTGTTGTCGTTGGTCGTGCGTTCAAACGGCGCTAGTGGCGCGTGCGCCCACCCGGCTCGCGTGGCGGGGCGAAAGCGAGTCGCGAAAGGCGATCGCATCGCGTCGAGTTTCAGTTTCAGAGATGCGGCGAGCGACCCGCGGCAACCGGCTGCCCGCTCCCTTCCCTCCCGTCGAGTCAGCAGCGCCGTCTGCCCCTGCCGTCCGCTTTGAATTGCGAATCACGCGCCCAGGCGCGCACGCGAAAACCGATGAACGGCAGCGGTCACGGACAGCTTGCTCTCTCTCCCCTTCTCTCACGCACCGTTGACGCCTTGGCCGTTCCTCTGACCATAGTAGTAGTAGTCGAGAGGGGCGAGTGGCGCAGCCGGCGTCGTCCGCGTGCGACCCTTGGGACTGACGGAACGGCTGACGAGACGCTTGAAGGTGGGCCGCGCCGCCGCAGCTCGGCCGGCCCCATGCGAGCCCTGCTCGCCGCCGCTCCCAGACCGCGGCGGCACCTCCAGCATTGTCGCTCCCGACTGCAACGATGGCCTAGAACCGCAGTGCAGATCGAGCTCGCCTTCCCACTGGAACAACGTTAGTAGGACGACTCAAAGCCTGCATTCGATTAAAGGTCGCCTGTCGAATGCCTAAAAAGAGCGACCTGTTGTCGGCGCCGGGGACGACGGCGTCGAGCGCGTTCCACTCTGAGTTGGAGCGCGGCCGTCGCGGGTCGAGGCGCCTGTAGGCACTGCGCTCGCTGAACCTGCGCAGCCACTCCTGCGCCGCCGCCATCTCGGCAAGTTTGGCGGCAATAGCGAAACTATGCCCCGAGATGCGCCCATGCGCCCATGCGCCCAAAAACATTTTGGTGCGTTACTCAGACTTCTTCCTTTGCGTCACCCACTGATCCCACGTCCATATATACTTGCCGAATTTGACCAGAGGAAGCGAGACAATGGGTGACAAAGCGAGTCAACCGCATCAGACATCAATGCGCCTTTATGATATGCATGTCAATTATAATTCATCGATGAATGGACGAGCCTCGAAGTGAGCGTAGACGCCGAGAAGGGGATTCGCCTCAGGCTGTGCAGCTGCGATGGACGAAAAAAAGCAGCTCAGTGCACCGAACACGCGGGCCGCCGCCTCCGCCTGTCGGGTCTCCCGACAGCTGGCCGCCGCGAGTCTCGCTGACGTGCCCGTTGTCGACAGACTCGAGGCGCGTCTGGCCCATCTCTACTTTGTCGACTGCAAAGTGTCGCGGTTGGCGCGGGCGTTTGTCGGATGTCGTCAGAAGATTCGCCGGCCCAGGATGTGGACGTGTACCACAAGGGCGTCCGATCCGACCTGGTCGAGTGGTTCGCGACGCTGCGCGACGGCGGCTGCGCCGACTGGCTGATCGTCTTTGACTTGCGGCAATCCAAGGAGGCGAAGTCAACAACCTCCAGTCGGCCGTGCAGTGGCTCAAGACCGACAAGGAGAACTACGGCTCGCGCGCCTGAGACTTCGCCGCGCACTTTGACGCGCAGCTGCGGCTGTGCCTGCTCTATGAGTCCTTGGAGCTGCCGGCCGCCTCGCTCGCCCAATACGAGGAGCTGAACGCCCCAGCCCCCCCGCCGCCCAGCCCACCCCACCAGCACACCACACCCCCCCCCCCACAACACCACCACCACACCCCAACAACCCCCCCCTCGTCCAGCTGCTCGTCGCCGAGCATGGAGCATATTGTCGGCGCCGTCGCGCCCCCTACTGGCAGCCACATATTAATTTCGCAACGTACAGGGCAGTGAAGTATCTACCTATGCATATCTTTGCTGTGTGCCCTATCCATCCATGCAATGCCTATGACGGCAGCACATCGCAGAGAGAGAACGAGGGAGGTGATTATGGCGGTTGTTTGCGCGATGCTCACACAACAAACGCCGAATATGTGACGGTCTGCTGTCGATATACACGTTCCAAACTAGAATCGAGAAGGCAATTTAATACCACGTTTCAAACTACCTAAAGCCCGCACATATTTCTTTTTTTCAGCCACCTGCAATTCCTAATACAGTTTTAAAGAAAGAATGAAACTCACGCAGCACACACATACAATCCACAGCAGCAGACCAGCACGACGCACGAGCGCAGAAAGCATGAAAAAGACAGACTTAGATATCGCGCGCGCGCGCGCGCGCGCGCTGCGCGCGCGCTGCTGCTGCTGCTGCTGCTGCTGCTGCTGCTGCGTGCGTGCGTGCGTGCGTGCGTGCGTGCGTGCGTGCGTGCGTGCGGCTGCGTGTGCAGCTGTGTCATTTTCGCATCACAACTAGCATCTGTCCATAATATCAAATCCATAGAAAACCGAAAGAGACAAGAAACAGACACCACAAGACGTCAATTGGGGCCCCCCTTAGGCGGCAGTTAAAGCAGCGACACCAAAACATAATCCACACACTCCGCAGAAAAGCCACTAATAATACCAGCCTAGCTATCACTATACAGCCAAAAGCAAAAACACGAATAAGCCCAAACAAAAGAGCTAGCCAAAAAAAGAGAAAAAACCTACATAGAGAAACTAAAAGCAAGCTCACAAACAAGCGCCTATAGCTAAAAAAAAACCCAAAAAACAAAACACGAAACAAGCCCAAAAAAACCTACACCACAAACTACACACACTCCCACAAACAAGCGCCTATAGCAAAAAAAACAAACCATATCTAATAATAAAACAAGCAATAAACTACAAAAAATAAATTTACTCCTTACTACTACCAAAAACACAAAAAAACAAATCCAACCAGACAGCACCTAGAAATCCACAACAATATACCCCCACGCAATCCCAAACACCCAGAGCCCCCCAAAGCAAAAAAACACCATTCCCCCCTCCTATCCCCCCCCCACCAACAAACCCACAACCACAAACCCCCCACCCAACACCAAAGCTCCAAAAGAAAAGCGTTTGTCTTTCCCCACAATATGAACGGCGCCGTCGACAGGCGGAGTCGGGGGCGGCTCCTCCTCTGCCCGAGTGGCTGGCCGCCGACGGAGATGCGCTGGGCGAGCGCTGCCGCAGTCTGTGCCGTCTCGTCGCCGAGCGCTCCGCGCTCTCGAATCGCGCCGGCAGTCGGTAGAACGCTGGGCGAGCTGCGACTGCTGCTCTTGTCGCGTCAGACCTTCATCGTCTTCTAAATGCTCGCCGACGAGGGAGAGGCGGGCGCGTCGGCGCGACTGCGCAGCTGCGGACGAGTGCTCGGCTACTACTGCTCCTTTATCTCGGCCTTCAGCGAAGAGCTCAAGTTGGCAAAGCTCGTGTTTGTTTCGCCGGCTCTCGATGCGAACAGGTCTTGCCGGCCGCTGCTCGCGTTGCTGCAGCTCGTGAAGTCGCCGCCCCGCTTCCACTGCTGGCGTTTGCTGTTCGCGCTCGGTGTTCGACGTGTGCGGTCGTCTCTGCGATCCGGTCCAAGTCGACGCCGTCTCGAGCTCCGTCTGTCGGCTCCATGTCGACCTGTGCGACGCGGTTCGAAGCCGCTGTTGGTCGCGCGTGGAACAAGGTGTCGACAGCGCAGCTCGCAGATTTGGCACGTGGGACGGTCGACGGGTCTAGTCTTCGCCGACGGCGCGTGGACCGCTCAGCTGGCCGTCGTGGCCGACTTGCTCGAGTGATTGCCGGACGCCGACAATTGTGCGCAAGCTCACTGTATTACACGACTTCGTACAACTATCGATTCCGTCTCGTTTGGACAAGCCGCCGCAACTGTACATACAATTGTACAGTGTACAAAAAATTGTACATTGTAGCGCACATGGGTGTAAAACGAGCTCTTCATGCATATGTATCAGGGTGTACGCGTCAGCGTACAACCGTCAGCGTACAACGCGCCATAACGCGTTTCCTTGTTTGGCTGCAAGGGGGTGATACCTCCGAAAATGTTCCAATTTTGCGGCTTTTTTTTTCATGTTCTCTGCCAGGTTTTTGGAGCGCCGCTCGCGAACGCCAGGGCCTATCGCGATAAAACTTGGTATGTGTAGCCGGCTAGTGATCGCAATGTTGCATGCCAAAGGATTTGTGTGTACTTTGTACCGATCTCGAGATATTGCCGATTTTATCCGATTATCGATTGATTTTCTTGGAAATGGGCCACAAATTTTGTGCCCTATAGGCGCTTTAACGGTACATCGCAGCGCTTCGCTGTAAAGGAGAAAGTTGGTCGCCATGACATGACTTGTGTTACTTTCAACAATTGGACCAAATTGGACGCACCAAAATACCTCCCCCATTGTATCGATAACGGAAATTGGCGATATTTCGGTGTGGTTAGGTCGGATGGCCTAAACATCTATATTACTAAAGCACAATGTTTGTTTGTTTGTCTGCAACGCAGCCCAGAGAGTTGTGCTGGATGGATTGAGCTGAAATTTTGTATGAAGCTTCCGTGGGAAACTTCACCGTCGAATAGGGGCCGGATTTGCGATAACTACCGTAATCCGCGAGTTATGCAAATTGCGCATACGTGTTTGATCAAATTTGAGAATTCAGTGTCAAATCTGCTTGGGACATATGTAATCGACCATGCTGATCACGAATATCACATCCGTTTTCCAGTGCGATACCGTAATCGCGAGATACGACGCATTGAATATGCAAATTGCGTATGATCGAATTTGAGAATTCAGTGTCAATTCTGCTTGGGATATATGTAATCGACCACAGTGATCACGAATCTCACATCCGCCTTCCAGTTCGACACCGTAATCCCGAGATATAGCATTATCTTTTTCTACAGTAGTAACTATGACTGTTTGTGGGTTGTCTGCAGCACATAGAGTTCTGCTGGATGGATTGAGCTGAAATTTTGTATGAAGCTTGCTTGGCACATTTTACCATCAAAATAAGAGTGGCACTACTGAAGCTATCGTAATCCATGCGTTATGCAAATATAAATAAATTATATGATAATACAGCACATTTTATGCGTGCTTCTGACTTATCAGAAGTGTTTAGAAAACAGTACCGTACAGATCAATGGTGTAGTGGTTATGATGTCCGTTACTTTTCTGAAGGTCCTGTGATCAAACCTCTGCCATAGAAATACTTGTAACTTTTTTGTCTATAACTTTTTTGTTTTGCACGTGTTTATGCTATAAAAACTTTGAACTTTTTATTATTTTTTAATTTGTTTTACAGGTGTTAACGCTATAAAAACTTGTATTACACGCTCATGCACGCACGCGCGCGCACGCACGCACGCACGCACGCACGCACGCACGCGCACATGGACATGGACACGCGCACACACGCACACGCACGCACGCGCACGCACGCACGCACGCGCACGCACGCACGCACGCGCACGCACGCACGCACGCACGCAAGCACGCACGCACGCACACGCACATGGACACGGACACGCGCACTCACATGCACGCACGCACGCACGCACGCACGCTCGCACGAACACGCATGCACATGGACATGGACACGTGCATGCACGCACGCGCCCGCTCGATCGCACGCTCGCACGCACCCATAAACGCCACACACACACACGGACGCACCCACGCACGCACGCGCACTCATGCACGCACGCACACACACACACATGGACACGGACACGCGCGCGCGCGCACGCACGCACGGACTCGCGAGTGGGCGCACGCACGCATGCGCGTGTATGTATTAGCGTTTTAGTGGTGCGTTGTTTTAGTTTTTCTTGGCGTTGAGCATTGATCGTCGACGCATTAAGCGCAATAAATGAAATATTGTGGTGCGTTTTGCCCGGTCCAATGGCCCAATGAACTTGGATTTCCCCGAAAAAAAAACGGCTGAAAACAATTGATGCGTGCGTCCGCGTCCGCTGCTGCGTCCGATGAAAACTTTCTTAATTTTAGGCTTTGCATAGGCTTAGTCCAGACTTTGCTTAGGCTTATGCTTTGGCTTTGATTTGGCTTAGGCTTATGCTTCGCTTAGGCTTAGGCTTCACTTAGGTTTCGAACGCAGTGGACGCGGACGCAACAATTGTGCTTTGCCAAAAAAAGACCACGTAAGGAAGACACAAGCCCATCCCGCCGAAAACCGCCCGCCCACGGCGCGCTGGAATGGAATCGGAAGCGTCGGACCGCGATCCTAGCTTAGACCAGGTCCAAAGTCTTTGCGCCTGCAGATCAAGGTGCATGAACATATGTGAGCAACCATGCAGATTACAAAAAAGCCAATTATTATTAGCTGACTCTGAAGGGCTGATTAAAACAATTAGCCCACTGCCTATATGGGATTTATGGTGTGTCTGCTCAAGATGGTATAGTGCCTAATTTTTACTATTGAATGTAATGACTGGAGATGTAATGACGCAAGAATAAAGCGTTACAACAAAAAAGGTGAAATGTTTTTCTGTATTGCAGAAGTGCATTGGTTGCATTGGTTGACTTCCTTTGGCTTTTGCTGCAAGCACTTTACAGATTCGTCATTGTTGTTTTTAAACTGAGCATTCACAGCATGGTTTTATGACACATTGTATTGATGATGAGTCACTACTGAGGACATGAAAATATTGATACTGAATCACTTCTGAGCACGTTTTTGATGATGAATGACAAACGACAAAAGAGATGAAAGGTTTCTCAGATATAGCAACAATCTCTGCCTATTCTCACCCCCAACCCCCCATTGGTCATTGAGCTACTCGACCTTTGGGGGCCTCTGGGCGATAAACTATTTTCGGGCTCTCCCATTCTCTCCAGCCCCCCTCCCCCCCCCCTTGCATCGGTTCATGGTCTTCTTTGTGTGCGCGTTTTGGGCATGTTTCGGATTGTTCGTGTTGGGTTGCGAGAGCAAAACGTTTTTGAACATACAGCACATACAAACAGACACGCCAACAAGTTTATGCTCTCTCCCTCCCTGCCACATAGCATCACCACCGAAAATAAAACAAAACTTCTGCAAACGAGTCTCAGCGCATGTCTCCAATTTACATCGTGGGTGTGTTGATATGAAATTTATTTAAAACAGAGTGGGTGTTACAAGCAATTCTGTAGTATTCATGCAAGTACGTTGGTTGACATGCATTGGCTTTGGTTGACCTGCATTCCAACACTTTGTGCAGTGATTTATCATTGTACAACTGAGTATTCTCAACATTACTTTATTTCATGAGACAAATTGATGTCGAACCACTTTGGAGCACTTTGCAAGCAGGAGTCCTGAGTTCGAAGCGGCTAGTCAATAATAAAGTTGATCGCCCTTCGATGTAGAACATTTCATTCCTTGAAGTCAACACGATCCGACGCACCAAAATATGTTCACTTTCGGGATAATCGATAAATATCAATATGGGTAGGTTGGATCACTTTGGCCAAAACACAAAAGTTGACCGCCTGCACGTGCAGATCATTTTGATTCTTTACACCGCTATGCTCAGACGACCCAATATGGCACTACAGATGTGCACGCACGCACGCACACCAACAAATGGGCTGCTTCGCAAGAAACTTGATGTGGGTAGGTCCGATCACTTTGGCAAAAACACAAAAGTTGACCACCTGGTCATGGTGATCATTTCCATACTTTACATCACTATGCTCTGACGCAGCAATATAGCACAACTGTGCATGTGCGCATGTACATGTCTGCTAGGCTGTTGGTAGTTTGCTTTACTTCAATTTTGCCTTGTTCGATTCAGTCACAGGTACATTGTGCGTGAACCTACGTCAGTGAATGTGTGTGTGCGTATGTGCGTGCGTGCGTGCGAGCGTGCGTGCGTGCGAGCGAGCGTGCGCGTTCGTGCGTGCGTGCATGCTTGCGTGCATTGAATTACAGAAACCCCCTCATCTTTCGAAAAAACACTATTAAGGAAAAATTTGCAGGTGGCTGCAAAAAAAAGGTGAATATGTGACGCTCTTGTGGTGAAGTCCAGTTTGAAAAGGAGTGGTATTAAGGCATGCCCCACTGATTTCTGGCCACTTCCACATTGTAGCTGATCAACTTCAGTTTGAACAAACAAAGTATAAAATCTAAACCTCATGCAGCAACACGTCCCATATTCGGCGTTTGTTGTGTTCACCCGCAATGGAAATGTGCAGTGAAAATAATGGCGACTGGAACTGGCTGACATTTACATAGATTGAAATGCCAGAAATAAGCACATGCCCATGGAACCCCTATGCACACGTATGCATGCGCGCGTGCACGCACGCACGCAGCACACACACATGCATTAGGGCACTACACAAATGGCTGGGGGCACAACACAAATGTTGGATGAACAGTTTGTCATTGGGTGGAATGTCAGAAGGGAATGGAGCAGGATTGTAGTACATATTGTATGTCTCACCTACACATCAGCAACTGTACATCATCACCAATCCACATGTAATACATTTTAGCATGGGGCACCAATTGATTGTGCAGGACATACTTTGGCAGTGTCAGGTTCATGGTAATGGGCAATAATAACGTCTTGTTAGAGAAGAGGTATGAGTTGATGGACGTTTGTGCTTTGGTTGGCTTGACTGAGTGACATGGCTCACAGCCTCATACAACAAACGCCGAACATGTGCCGTGTTGCTGCATGACGTTTAGATTTTATACTTTGTTTGTTCAAACTGAAGTTGATCAGCTACAATGTGGAAGTGGCCAGAAATCAGTGGGGCATGCCTTAATACCGCTCCTTTTCAAACTGAACTTCACCACAAGAGCGTCACATACCTATTCACCTTTTTTTGCAGCCACCTGCAAATTTTTCCTTAATGGCCATTTATGCGGTTAAGGATAGAATATGGACACAGGTGCATGCCAATTGGGCTGAAATTTTAACATGACATACCTCGTTATTGCCTGCGACAACAAGCAAAATTTCATCCAATTTCATTGGGCGCAGCCCAAACGGCAGCATTTCTACGAGATGTCTAAAATAGAATGTTTCTTGTGTCTAGCACGTCCGATAAGGCTCAAAATTTGCCGCAACACATGCCAACTTGGTCTGCATTATTGAATTGAATAACATTCAACATTGAATTACATTCACCAATGCGGCGCGAAAATTGCCATAAAACGTGAACACCTTATTGAAAAATTCCGTTTTGAAATTCAAGCAACCAAAAAAGCCCAAATCCAAAAAAGAACAACTGAAGCAAAAACAATCGGCTCTATCAGCCTGCTCCCTCGAAAAACGCGAAGTGCCAGAAGAGTTTACCAAGTTTACCCGAGCATGCGTGTTGCGACAAAATTTGAGCCCTATTGGTATTGGACGTGCTAGTCATGAGAAACACTCGATTTTTGACATGGCTTCGGAAGAAATGCTGCCATTCGAGCGGGGCGCAACGAAACATGAAGTTCGGCGTGTAGGCACAGAACATGTCGAAGTGTCATTTTGACAGTTGAGCTCAATCTGACCTTATGGTCACGAGAACGAGACTGGGAAAGTGGCGTCTATCACTTTTCTTGGGCCACAGTGTAGGAGGCCTTCTTCTCTGCTGAAATGTGTGTGTGTTGTCATTTGCTTGGCTTCCCCTTTTAAATGTGTGCTAAAAAATCGCTACAAAAGTGGAACTGGTCTGTTCACCAGAGGTGCACAGTAACAATTAGCGGAAGTTCGAATTTCAGAAACAAAACGACTCCAAAACCAATACCAAATAATACTGACTAAGCATGATTCGCGTCAACAGAATGACGGAAGAGCAAACGAAACGGGGAAACAAAACAAGAAACGCGGCATCGGCGTTGCGCAGTTTTTGGGACGGACAGAACAGTGACGCGTGGCGTCGCGCTAGACGCATCTGCCAATGGTACTCATGCCATGATTCGGCTCTATGAAGACTCTACCGACTGGGCGGGCATACATAGGTGCACATGGAAATTGGGCCGGGTGGGGGCGGGGTTGATCCCCAGCTTTTCTAGAGAGAGGTGTAAATCAAGGTTTTTCTACATTAAATTTGCTATTAAATGTTAAATATTCGCCCAAAAATGACTTTAAAACAGCTCAAATGTTATCCGCCAGCCGTGCTTATGTACTTTTAACCCCCCTCCCAAAGTGCAACTAAACTCCGCCGCAGGCACATTTTGTGATATTTTATGAGGAAAATTGACTTGAGGTTCTGGAAACCAAAGCGGAAGGTCAGTGAGTCACACCAACTCTTTTTAAATCATTGGCTACGCATATTTGGTGCCCTCCCCCAGCAATGCTTTAATGGGGGTGGGGTGGGGGCTGACCTTTGCAACAGCAAGGACCTGTTAAAATTTCCTGGACACTGGGCCATTTTGGCACACACGTCAAAGCTTGCACCGAAAGTGTCCATTTTTCTTGATGTTGACGTAGATGACGAACTGGGCGACCTTGAGTCGAGCCCAGACGCAGAGCTCGCTGGCGCCCAGCACGGAGGCGGCGGCCCAGGCGGCGTTCTCGGCGCCCAGCACCGTCGAGCAGTGCACCCCTGCGTCGACGACGAGACGCCTTCCCACAGCTTCGACAGCGCAAGACCAAGAGCGGCGCACCGGACGGCAGACGCAAGGAGGACCAGAGGTCGAGCTGGAGCGCGGGCGAGGCGGCGTCGACGGGCGGACAGTTGATGACGGGGCAGGCGGTGTAGCCGGCCAGCACGGGGCCCAGGCCGTTGCTCAGGCCCGCCACCGCGATGAAGACCACCGGCGAACCCGTGTGATCCGCTAGAGCGGAGCGGCAGCGGTTCAGGGCGAGACAGCGCGGCCAAAATTCATTGCGACCACCGACCGTGAATGTCGTCCGCAAGCGCCACCGTCCCCCGGGGGTCCTTGTGCGCGGACGTGATCCGCACGGTGGTGGGCACTCCGAATTTGTCAACGAGACAGCGCTGAATGCGGCGCGCGTGCGCGTCGTCGCTCGGCGAGCCCATCAACACGACCGCCGCGCCACGGCACTCCGTCATCTCGGCGAACTTCTGTGAAACGTCCACAAATCGACTAGACACCACAGCGGGACGCGGAGCGGACAAGCACGAGCCTCGGTCATGGTCTTGACCCAGTCAAAGGTCGACTTGAGCTGCTTGAGCCGCTCCGCCGTCACGGTCTCCATGTCTCGGTAGAGCTGCTTGTCGAGCATGCGCGCCTTGTCGCCGCCCGGCCACAGGCGCCAGCTGTCGTTGTCGATGACGTCGGCCAACACGATGTCGCCTGCCAGTCGTCGTCAGGCACGACTCGCATATGGCTGGGGGGGGGGGGAGGGGAGATGAAGAGGGTGCCCGCCCTACCGGATGCGTTGATGCCGAACTCGACCTTCATGTCGACGAGCGTGATGCCGAGCTGGGCCCAGAGGCGCTCGAGCAGCTCGAAGACGAGCACGGACACGCGACTCATGAGCTCGAGCTGCGGCTTGCCGATCGCGATGCCGCTCGTCGTCAGCTTCGCGCCCAGCACCTGCGCCTCCGTCCACAGGGGATCGCACGCCGCGTCATCCTGCCCCACGGATCACGCGCGTCAATCAACCGCTCCTGTCTAGGCACCGGATAATGGCCTAGTGGTAGCTGCCCCTTGCGCGCACGACTCTGACTTGGATTCTCGATCGATCCCCGTCAATGGAGTTTATCGTGCTGTCTCTGCCCCAGATTTCAGACGGCGTTCTTACGAATGTCTTTGGCGGCCCTCGTCTCACGGGTAATGTGCGGGTAACGCGGGCTCAAGAGCAAGACAGAAAGGCGTCAAGGAGATGGAGATGGGCATGCTATATTGACGCCTCCTAATCCTAGCGTTGCCCTTCTTGATCCAACAACAACGACAACCGTTTCTGTCTGGGGCAGCGCAGGGAATTGTGCGCGCCTTGTAGTGAATGCCGAGGTGCGGCGGCGAGAAGCGGAAGCCCTCCTGTACGGCGGGGTTGGCCTTGAGAAAGCTGCCGGTCGCCAGTCGACGGGTCACCCACTCCAGTGGGATCATGGCGCAGCGCTCGGCGATGAAGTCCGTCTCGTTCAACTGCCGCACGAAGTGCGTTTGCAGGCCTAGGGGCATAGTGATGCCATTTCAAACTTGGAGTCGGCGTGGGGCGTGGTCGCGACCCACCGACGGCGTTGAGGAACTGGAATACGCGACAGTTGGTCATGTTGGAGATGGCGCCCTTGCCGTCGAGCTGGTCGCGGCGGAGCGCGTTGTGCGCCGTGATCTGGTCCTTGTTGTGCACGAGCACGAACGCGGCCGCGCCCTCGATGCCGCGGATCACCTTCGTCTTGCCCTCCGCCAGCACCGTCTGCACCTCCTCGACCGCGCCTCCGCCGCCGCCGCTCAGCAGAGCGTCTACAAGGGCAATTTTATCCTCAATTGGTCCGCAGTCCGTCGTCGCCACCACAGGGCGTCGCCTACCGAAATCAGGCAAGTCGTGTCGTTGGGAAGTGCTCATCTTGGCTCCGAAAACTATAGCTACTGCAGCTGCACTACAACGACTGAGTGTGGGCAATCTCCCAGAGTTACCGTCAGTAGTAAACTTGTATCAAGCGCATCGTGACGTTGTCCTAAAATGCAAATATACTACGGTAGAAAACCCTGAAAACTGAAACACAAGTTACATCATTTGAATGAGTTCGCGTTGTTGGTCTTTCTTTGCAGCTTCATGTCGCTGCATGTCATACATGTGGGTTTTTGAAGTGGGGGGGGGGGGTCTGAGAGACTTCTGGGGGGGGGGGGGCGTGGGGGGGGTACTCAGATTTGAAGAGGGAGGGGGTCCCAGAAGGGAAAAAAATGTTCCAAAATAGTGTCTAAATAGGCACTTTTCAGTCAAAAATAGGTCAAAAGTGCCTTAAAATAGGCTATAAATAGCGTTATTTAGCTGTTTTAAGGCCAAAATTCACTGAAAAAGGCAAAAAGTACACTACTTTGTACAATTGTTGGCAAGTTGGAAAACTTCAGGAAAATTCTGGGGGGGGGGTCTGGGGGGGGGGGCTGGGTAGGGGTAAAATTCTGGCTGGGGGCGGGCAACCCCCCCCAGTTACATGTATGCTGCATGTTGTTCATGTACGCTCGGGCGATCGGTCCAATGAAAATTGACTTCTACAATTCACTCCATTCACATATGTAGGCATTTTGATTTCGCACTGTATTAAAACACCCTGTACTACAATGTACTTTATTTGTACTCTTTTGTAGTTCGAGTTGAGATCGGTGATGGTGGGCGCTGTAGTGTTCTTCTCCACCTACTCTGTAGTCCAGCTTCTAGACTGTCTGGATTTGATAGTGCCTGAGTTTCTGCCAAACTGTGCTTTACTACTAAAGTACACCGTGACTCCATTTATAACATTGGGTTGGTCACAGGGCAACCACAAAATAGCAAAATCGCTCATATGAGGTCATTTGCAAGATTTGCACCTATGACATTTGAGAGCTGCACAACTCAAGTTTGGCGCATTGTCAGCCATGTATGCAGGCTACTGTTACACAACAAATCGAGAAGGGGAGGGACAATTTGCGCGAAAGACAATGGCGAAAGGGCAAAAAATCGCGCCAAAAAAACGCGAAGTTTGAAGGTTTTGGCTTGTAACTACCAAACGTCAGGGCTTTAGACTCTATAAACTTGCGGGTAGAGTGCCCCACCCCAAAGCGTCCCACATATGGCCATTTTTACAAAATTAGTGCAGCTATTTATGAAGCATTGTAACATAAGCTAGGAGGGGTGCCGAGAGGTGCCAACTTGGGGTGCGCTAGTAGAGCTGTTAGCTTAGTGGTGCCACCTACCAGCCACCCTCCTAGGCACACCACCCTCGAGAGAGGTGGCCCAAAACAAACAAGTCCCATTTTTTGGTCAATTTTTGGCATTTCAGTGGTCTCACTTAGGAGACCCCTCCAAAGGTGGTGAGGGTTGATGGTCGAAACAAGGGTTCCCACCACCAATGGGACATTCATCTGGACCCCCTAAAATCGATCTTAGCAAAATCTATTTTTTGCGTGCATTGGATACCTGGAAATTCTGTGGAACGCTTCTTAAGGCCAAAAGCAAAAAAAGATTGAAACGATTGGTTCGTCATAGGGAACACCTATCTATGTTTGAAAAATGCACCATGTAAACAACGCTACCGTAGTGAATGCAAATAATTCTACCGTAGTAATAACCAACATGTAAATATATTAGTAATTTTTAAATCCGTGTGAATGTTAGTAATCCATCCGTGTGTGCAATCCGTAACTGTGCATTATTTATTAATTAGAAAATTGATTGTCGTGCCGTCTTTGCTCGTAAAGTCTTTGAATGACGTGTGGCGGTCCGCCCGACAGCGGGCTCGGCCGAATGGTGTGTGCCGGCGGGATGCCGGTGTCGTATATACATGTGTCGGTTATATACATGTGTCGGCCTACACATTCATATAGACAACTGATGTATATACGTATACGTATCTATATGTGTCGGTCTATATATACATCTGCAGTGCGCGTCAAATTCTCCTGTCATTAACTATATAAACCCTAGAAACGCCAAAACAAACCATAAACACAACACAAACAAAACCAAAACAAAAAAAACACAAACCCCACAAAAACCACAAAAAACAAAAATAAAAAAAAAAACACAACAAAGGGATGCCGTCCTTGACGAGTAGTAGTTGCTAGAGCGCTCGCCGAAGATAATTCATAATTTGTATCTCTTTTTTTTTAAACTCTGCCTCCAGTTGCAGTCAAGCGATGTCGCGGTCTAACATCTCCGCGCAGACGCATCTGAAGCGGCACCCGCAGGACGGCGGGCTCGGCTCCTCGGCGCCCAAGGCGTTCGCGAGCGCCGAGGAATTCGTGCGCGCCTTTGGCGGCTCCCAAGCCACCGTCATCAACAAGGTGGCGTCCAGGGTTGCATAAAAAAATTCAAGTTTTAATTATTTTTTTAATATATATTTTTATTGGCTAGTAACCATCCTTGGTGCCAAATACCTTTACTATAAGACGCTTTTAGCCTATTACAGTGCCAAGCACAAGTAATAGTGCTTTTAACTAAACTGCCAGGGTCGGCTTGGCGTAGGGGTGAGGTTTTTTTTTTGGGGTAGGGGGTGGGGGGGGGGGGTAGTATGAATTATGCTGCAGCTGCATCGGCAAGTGTGGACGCGCAGGTGCTGATCGCGAACAACGGGATGGCGGCGGTGAAGTGCATGCGCTCGATCCGGCGCTGGGCCTACGAGGTGTTCCGGAACGACCGCGCCATCAAGTTCGTCGCCATGGTCACTCCCGAAGATCTCAAGGCCAACGCCGGTGGGTGCGCGTGTGTAATGCGTATCGATGCATGCGTATCGATCCCACTGGAATGCTCTCAATGCCTGTTTTTTCTTCCTCGTCCATGGCAACAACAATGTTGGCTCTTTCCATGCAGAATACATCCACATGGCCGACCAGGTGGTGACGGTGCCTGGCGGCTCGAACAACAACAACTACGCGAACGTGCAGCTGATCGTGAGTTGCGCCAAGCGGACGGAGGCGCAGGCGGTGTGGGCGGGCTGGGGCCACGCGTCCGAGAACCCAAAGCTGCCCGAGCAGCTCGGCAGGGAAGGCATCGCCTTTCTGGGTGCGCGTGCACGTAACAGTGCGCGTGAAGGAAGACTGGCGAGGAGCGTGGAAGGTCGTCTCGGCTCAGGCCCCCCGCAGCAAGCGATGTTTTCCCTCGGCGACAAGATCGCCTCGACGATCGTCGCGCAGACGGCGTCGGTGCCCACGATGCCCTGGACGGGCAGCGGTCTCGTCGTGCCCGACTGGTCGAGCGAGAACCTCTCCCAGGGTCAGCACATCGTCGTGCCGAGCGGCATCTACGCCAAGGCGTGCGTCGACAGCGAGGAGGAGGGACTCGAGGTGCGGCGAGGCTCCACGCGCGACAGCGTGGCGTACGGGCAATGAAGTTCTGCCCACCACTTTGATTGCCGCGTCTGCTGCTGCTGAGATGTTTGTTGGAAAGCCGATCGATCGCGTACCGACAGTGTCACGCAAATCTAATCGGCACTCTAATGTGTCGTTTGCGCGACGCGCAGGCGGTGAAGAAGATCGGCTACCCGGTGATGATCAAGGCGTCGGAGGGCGGCGGCGGCAAGGGCATCCGCAAGTGCTCTTCGCCCGACCAGTTCGCGCTCAACTTCCGACAGGTTGTCCGCGCCGTACTGTCACGCGTCCTTTCTCGCGCGTTGCACAAGCTTGTCGTTGCGCCGGGCTTGTCTCTCGTCTTGTAGGCGCATGTTGTTGGTTGTTGGATAAGGATTTGGGGGCAACGCTAGGAGGCTGTCAATGACCCATACAGCACGCACACCCATGTCCATGACGCGCCCTTCTAGAGTTGCATAATTAGCCGAGGACATTCGGAAGAACGCCATCTGTAATCTAGGGCAGCGACGGCACGAGAAAATGCATCGAAAGTGAAGTCCTCGATCTAGTGTCAAGAATCGAACCCAGAACCGTGCGCGCAAGATGCCTTGGCTGTTCTCTATCACCAGGCCATACGCTGCCCTCTGTGGGGGAGGGTACGAGTAGTAGAGTACAGTGCGCGGTCTAGCGGTGAACGCGTACGACGACACTGGCTGGCGTGTTGCGCTTAGGTGCGAGCGGAGGTGCCCGGCTCGCCAGTATTCGTCATGAAGCTGGTGGAGGGGGCGCGCCACCTCGAGGTCCAGGTGCTCGCCGACCGCTACGGCGGCGTCATCTCCCTCTTCGGCCGCGACTGCAGCGTACAGCGCCGGCACCAGAAAATATTCGAGGAAGCGCCCGCCAGCGTCGCCCCTCCCGCCGTCTTTGCCGACATGGAGCGCGTCCGTGCCCCTCCCCCCCCCCCTCCCCCCTGAAAGTGCTCGCGAGAGGAGAGAGACAGAAGAGCGCAATTCAGGCGGCCGTGCGTCTGGCGAAGATGGTGGGATACGTGAGCGCCGGCACGGTCGAGTACCTCTACTTGCCAGAGATGGAGCAGTACTACTTCCTGGAACTTAATCCCAGACTGCAAGTGAGCCTAGTGCCGCTGCACGCTGCGCTGCGCTGCGCGTGGCACGCACGCACGCAGACACAGCGAAGCGGTGCGCGCACGCGTTCAGGTGGAGCACCCGTGCACGGAGATGGTGTCGGACGTAAACCTGCCGGCGGCGCAGCTCCAGGTTGCCATGGGCCTGCCGTTGGCGCACATTAAGGACATCCGCCAGCTCTACGGCGCGCCGCCCAACTCGACGAGTCCCATCGACTTTGTCGCCGTCGACCAGCTGCCCGCCGACTCCGAGCTGAAGCCCAAGCCTCGGGGCCACGTCGTCGCCGCCAGAATCACCAGTGAAAACCCCGATGAGGGTGCGCGCGCGCTCGCTCGCTCGCTTACAGTGGAACGCACCCAAATGACTGCTGCGTCTGTGGGCTCTGGCAGGCTTCAAGCCGAGCGGCGGCCAGGTGGAGGAGTTGACCTTCCGCAGCAGCAAGGACACGTGGGGCTACTTCAGCGTCACCGCCTCTGGAGGCCTCCACGAGTATGCCGACAGCCAATTCGGACACTGCTTCTCCTACGGCGCTGACCGACTCGAGGCCAGAGAGTCAGTGCCCTCCAGGCCCGCTTCCCCGAGTCCCCCCCCTCCCGCGGCTACGCCTTCAAGTCTGTCTGTCCTCGCTTGTAGCAAGCTGGTGTTGGCTCTGAAGGAGCTCTCGATCCGCGGCGACTTCCGCACGACGGTGCCCTACCTGATCGGACTCATGGAGACGCCGGACTTTGTCGAGAACGCCTTCGACACCGCCTGGCTGGACAGGCTCATCGCCAACCGCGTCAAGGTGCGGCATCACTGCTTGTGTGCGCCATGCATGACGCGACGCTTCCTCTGCACCGCCATGCACGCACGCACGGACACACACGCGCAGGCGGAGAAGCCCGAGGTGGTGTTGGGCGTGGAGTGCGCTTCGGCGCTGATCGCGCACGCGCAGCTGAGCAACGCGCTCCAGTCGTTCCAACACTCGCTCAAGAGGGGCCAGCTTCTGCCCGCGCACGCGCTCACCGACACGCACCACGTCGAGCTGATTCACGAGGCCGTCAAGTACAACGTCCAGGTGCGACCCTCGCCGCTTTCTCTTCTTCGCTCCGTGTTACTCTCACCTGTGAATTGGGCTCGCTCTCTCTGAATGGAGACATACGTGCCTGCCATGTTTCTCCATCTGTTGCCCTCGATTTCCGTCACTGAGCGCACGTATTTGTCGTTTATTTATTGGGGGTGGTGGGTTGGTGTCAAATGGTTGTGTGCTTGCGCGCGCCCCCCGTCGTTGTGCGTGTGCGTAGGGGGGCGCTGTTGGTTGTATTGCAGGCGACGCGTTCGGGCCCTCGAACGTACCTGCTGGAGACGAACGGCTCGTTCGAGCTCGTCGAGTGCCACTCCATGCGCGACGGCGCCCTGCTAGTTCAATTCGACGACCACTCGCACACCTGCTTCATGAAGGAGGAAGTCGCCAAGTCAGTCGACTCCCTCCTACCACCCCCCCCCCCCCGTACCGCTACTCTTCAAATCGTATGAGTCAATCGAACCTGTAACTGGGTCAAGCCTATTTGGCAAGGGGAGGATCTCCGTACTCAAATTTGGAGATTTGGGGATGTGTTCCTGAATGGAAAATTTGGTTGGCACCGAAATGGCGTACATAGGTGTTTTTTGGATCCAAATGGCGCTATTTTGGTGTTTTGTACAGCACCAACAACACGCACTTGTAACGTTCGTTGACTTTCCCAGTCAAGCGCTTCTGTTTACTGTGTCTGTGGGAATTAGGGTGGGGGGGGGGGCGGGCGGGAGAGGGGGTGAGGCGGTAGGGTCGAGCGGGGGCGTCTTGGGTTGCAGGTATGTATTGGAGGTGGACAACAAGAACATCGTCTTCGACAAGGAGAACGATCCCACCGAGTTGCGCTCGCCCTCGGCCGGCAAACTCGTCCGCTATCTCAAGCAGGAAGGAGGTGGGTCGTCTAGCGCTCTACTACTCCTGCTTTCAACCGCCACATGCATACGCGTCCATATTAGCAAAGTTGAACGCTGTTTGAATACAATTTTGAATAAAATTTTGAATTGTCTCTCGCTTGCATAGCTGTTCGCCCTGGGTGGTGGGGTGGGGGGGGGGGTGGGTTGTCAAATGAGCACACTTTGGCCTGTTAGAATGGGGGAATTGAGGCTGTCTCGCGTCTGTCTGTGTAGAGTGTGAGTCTGTTACAGGGGAGGGGGGGGGGGGAACCGCCGGGGGGGAGGGGGGGGGCGCACCCGACCCCACCATGGACAGCAGACAGTAGGGTGCAGGCAGCTGGTGCGCGCGTTGCAGAGCACGTGTCAGCGGGAGAGGCGTTCGCGGAGCTGGAGGTGATGAAGATGGTAACGACGTTGACGACGACCGAGTCGGGCTGCCTCACGGTCGGCAAGAGGCCCGGCGCCGTCCTCCGGTCGGGCGACGTCATCGCCCGCGTCAAACTCGACGACCCCGCCAGCGTCACCCTGGTCCGCTCTCGTGCCGTCACACACACGCCTTCTACAACTCGCGCGCGCACGCACGTACGCACGCGATACGAATTCTGGAATACGGATAAGATGAAAGCAGACGCTGCTATATCGACTGGCACACATTAACGGTGCACTATTTCTCAAGATTTGTTGGTGTGTGCACGGCCCGCGGGTGCGTGTGTGTGTGCGTGCGTGCGTGCGTGCGTGCGTGCGTGTACACATAACATAATCTGCGTGTACACACAAGATTTATGTGCGTACTCATTCGAGTGTTCGTCTCAAGTCTTAGCCGTCTCTCAGGCGCAGCCGTTCACGGGCCGCTTTTCGAAGACGTCGGCGGAGGACGCGCCCTTGTCGGTGGCAGTGACCGGTGCGGAGCAGCTGCACAACTCCTTCAGGCAGCTCCTCCAGCACCTGCGCAACATACTGGAGGGCTACACGCTGCCCAGGCCCTACTTCAAGCGCGACCTCGCGCTCAGCGTACCGCAGCTCTTTGAGACGCTCCACGACCCGACGCTGCCGCTGCTCGAACTACAGGTGGCTTGCCACTGCCTCTCTGTCTGTCAGATTGATTCTTGGAGATTGCAATTTGGCGGCCCGCAGGAAATGCTGTCGGTGGTGTCGGGCCGTGTGCCTGTCGAGCTGGAGCGCGAGATCTCTAGCGCGGCCACCGAGTACGCGGTCAGCCTGAGCGGCGGCGCGACCATGGTGCCCTTCCCCAGCGAGCGAGTCGCCACGGCGATCGACCTGCACGCGGCGCGCATGCCGCCCCACGAGCGCGACGTCTTCTTCGTGACCACGCAGCCGCTGCTGCAGCTCGTCCAGAGATACAGGTGCCTTGTCGCTCGAGCTGGCGACGAGCCACCCAGCGCACGTGGGCAGCTTGCAGTGGCGACGTGGGCGGGCGCCTTCTGCTGGTGGTGGAGGACCTGCTGCGGGCCTACTTTGAGAGCGAGCGCTTCTTCCAGCAGGCGCAGTACGACAAGTGCGTGGCGCAGCTCAAGGGGGACGTGGACTCCGTGACGCGGCACATCTACTCGCACCGCAAGGTCCACCAGAAGAACAAGCTCGTCTGCGCGCTGCTCGACTACGTCAACGACAGGGAGCGGGGTGAGCGGCTGGACGCACGCGCACGCACGCACGCACGCACGCCCGCCGCGTGCAGGTCTGATCGGGAAGATGAAGGGTGTGCTGACGGAGCTGAGCGGCCTGACGGCTCGCGACAACAGCCGTGTCGCGCTGTCGGCGCGCCAGAAGCTCATCGCGTCCCAGCAGCCCTCCTACGACGCGCGCAAGAACCACGTATTCATTCATTCTCTTTTCCGCATTCCGTTCTTCCGTTGGCAAAGCACAAGAAGTGCTGCTGGTTCTTTAGATGGAAGAGATATTCCAGAAGGCGGTCGAGGGCGAAGAGGTGGACTTGGCACGGGCCGCCGATGCCGCAGGCAGTCGACTTCAGGAGCTGATCGGCAGCGAGGCCATCGTCGACGTCCTTCCGCGCTTCTTCTATCACGGCAACCCAAAGGTACTCGCTCCGACGTGCTGGGGTGGTGGTGGTGGGGGGGGGGGGGTCCATACATGGCCGAACGGTGTCCAACAACAACAGTCCCCCCAACCCCCATTGCAGATCGAGGCGGCCGCCCTGGAGGTGTACGTGCGCTGTTCGTTCGTCTCGTTCAAGCTCGACTCTCTGCGACACTGGACCTTGGCGAACAGTAGCCGCGTGGTCGAGTTCGCCTTCCGCTTGCCCGCCACCCACGTCGCCAGCGCCCACACCGCCAACGTCCAGGGAGGAGGAGGAGGAGTCGCCAGGTGGGCGGGCAATGCACGCAGCTAGTTGGCCCACCACAGACTACCATGCCAACTGTGAGAACCAACCATTTCCTAATACTGTCAAATCGTGTCAACTATCGTCAAATCGTGGGGGCGCTCAATTTTTGTTAATGTGCTTTGGGGGGGCGGTCCAAGCAAAGCACCAAGGGGGGAGAGGAGGGGGGAGGTCTCCCCCCCGGAACGCAGTACGCGCGCACTTCCCACCAAACACATTCACCAAATGCAACAGGTAATAGTTTCCCCTCATTTTCACGTGTGGCACATGGTTGTATTGTACTTGTACACAAATCGCAAACGCAGTCGTGGCAAATGAGCGCGAATCGTTGTTGACTGTGCTGCTTCCCCAGCCGAAAGGGGGCAAGCAAAAAACCACAGGGACCCGCAAGATGGAGTATTTACGAAATTGGACTCCCCCCCCCCCGCAAAGCACGCCAGCCAATGGGTGGCCAAAAACGGCAACATAATCGGTGTGATGTTGCATCAGAGTGGATATTTCTACATACGTGTAACCGGGTCTGGCAGAATGGGGGGGGGGTAATGCCACTTTTGGGGGTGTCTGGAGCAAAAAGTGGGGGTAGCTGACCATTCTTTGACTTACCGTAAATCCTCTAATAGTGCCCCCGGCACTATTGGAAGGGGTGGGCTTCTCTATACTTTTTGCCCATAAAAGGCACATGGCATAACATACCCCTTACCCCCCAGGGGCACTATTGGAGGGAGGGCTCTATACTTTCAACCTTGCCATACCCGGGGCACTATTAAAAGGGGGGCTTCTGCTGGAGGATTTACGGTATACTGGTACTTTTTGGTCAAACATGGGCACTGGCGGATCCAGAAAGAAATTTTTACGAAGGGGGGGGGAATTTTGCAGAAGAGAAGACAGTGTTGTACTTTTTAGATGTTGGGCCATTTTGGCAGTGCTTTGGACACCTAATCGGTCCGTATTTACCGATTAACGAATATAAACAGCGCCGCAGGCGAAACTTTGCTGTTTTCGACCACCTACAAGCAATTTCATGCTGAAAACTAGGCCCATGAAGCGTGTTTCTTCTCCCACCGCCTATCCCTTTCCCCCCTTTCCCCCCTAGATTTCCGATTTCGGGAGGGGGAATTCCCCCTTTCCCCCACCCCTGGATCCGCCAGTGAACATGGGTATAAATATAAATAGGGCCTAAACCGTGTTATTTAGCTGTTTTATGGTCATATAACCCACCAAACCACTAAAAAATCGCAACTTTTGCTCACTTTTTACCGTTTTAGCTCGACGTCGGCGCAGCGTCTGGGCCTGATGGCCGCCTTCGCCGACCTGGCGGAGCTGGGTCGCGGCTTCGACGAGCTGTTCGACCGACCGACGCTCGGCATCTCGACGGTCGAAGGCGTCGGCACCGACGACGACGACGGCGCAGCGCTCGCCGCCGACGACGCCCAGGTGCGTCGGCAGCCCAACCACACCCGGCCCTGAACTTCGCGTTCCCTGAACACCCCTTGCCACAATTCGGTTCTTTCAACCAGAATGCTTGTGCAAATCTATATTGATGAGACTTGTATGCTTTATGGGCCATGACTGCCTCCTAGCGTTGCCCTTCTTCCAACAATAGCAACAACTGGGCGCGGCAGTTGTGTACCCGGGGGGGAAATGCATGAGTACAGGTGGCGGCGGGCGCTCGGTGGGAGCGGGACGCGTCAGCCGAGCCGACGCGAGTGGTGAACGTCGCCGTGCGCGTGAGTCGGGGCGACGGCGAGGCGGCGGAGGACGGCGCGCTGCTGGCTCGGCTCCAGCGCTTCGTCACCGACCGCCGGCAGCTGCTCGCGAGCAAGCGCGTCCGCCGGCTCACGGTGCTGGCGCTCGAAGAGCGCCAGTTCCCCCAGTTCTTCACGTTCCGCGCGAGACATAACTTTGACGAGGACCAGATCTACAGGCATCTGGTGCGCGCGCACGCGTGTGCGCGTCTGTCGCTCGCCCAGCCTCTACACCCAGTTGGCGAGCATGCAGGAGCCGGCGCTGGCCTTCGAACTCGAGCTCAGGCGCATGTGCAAGTACACTCTAGAGCCCATCGCCGCCGCCAACCGCCGTCTGCACGTCTACCTCGGGCGCGCGCCCATCGGCGACAATCCCGTACGCGCGCGCGAGCGCCGACACGCACGCACGCACGCACGCGGACGGACGTGCGTTGCAGAAGACGGACCAGCGGTTCTTCGTGCGCTGCGCTATCCGGCACGCGGACCTGGTGTCGAAGGCGGCCTCGTTCGACTTCATGCGCGACGAGGGCGAACGCGTGCTGCTGGAAGCGCTGGAGGCGCTCGAGGTCATCGTCCCCTCCCATCCCGACGGCGAGAAGACGGACTGCAACCACATCTTCCTCAACTTCATGCCCGCCGTCACCCTCGAGCCGCTCAAGGTACTGACTGACCTGCTCTTCTGTACTGCGTGCTTGTGCACGCCGGTCGTGTGAACCTGTTGAGGTGGAGGAGACGGTGCGACAGCTCGTGTCCCGACACGGCGAGCGTCTGTGGCGCGTGCGTGTGCTCGAGGCGGAGCTGCGCTTCCGCCTGAGGCCGTGCCCCGAGCTCCAGCCCACGAACTTCCGCCTCATCGTGCGCAACTCCAGCGCCTTCCAGCTCGACCTTCACCTCTATCGGTAGCGTCAGCGTCCACAGCCACTCCGCTCGGCCCGCCCCATTTGTTCTTAAAAGGCCATGTATAGTAGTAGTGGCAGTAGTATGACGACCGTTATGTTGTGCTTGTGCCATAGGGAGAGGAAGCAGCGGACGGCGGACGGGGGGACGCAGATCGTGAACCAGCCCTGGCAGCACGACACGCAGCGGCCGCGCAAGGGCCCCCTGCACCTGACCAACGCCCCACATATGACGAAGGACAACCTGCAGAGAAAGAGGTGTGCGCAACAACATGCGTAGCGTGCCTAGTTCTTGCGCAATCGTGGCCATTGTACCGTAATCGGTGAAAGTGGCACGCGGAACCACGCGCGCAAATTCGCAGGTGCAGTCATAGCGTGGGAAGACGTCCAATGTATATGGCGTTTATTCTCTAGGTACGAGGCGAACCTGCAGCGCACGACCTACGTCTATGACCTTCCAGAGTTGTTCAGAAAGGCCGTCTGCAGCCTCTGGGCCGACTATCAAGTGCGTGCGTGCGTGCGTGCGTGCGTGCGTGCGTGCGTGCGTGCGTGCGTGCGTGCGTGCGTGTGTGTGTGTGTGTGTGTGTGTGTGTGTGTGTGTGTGTGTGTGTGTGTGTGTGTGTGTGTGTGGAGCTGGGAATCAGTCTCGCATGTTCAGTTGGCCCGACGAGGCGGCGCGTCGCGGGAGCGACTCGAGAGCAGCGTCAGTACGGCTTCCGTTGGCTCTGAGTGCGGCACGCTGGGCGCCGACGACGGCCGCCTGCCACTGCCCCCGGTAGGCCGCCTCACAGTGCACACTCTGCTGAGGCCGTGGCGGTGGGTGCGTGGGGCCGGTAGAACAAGTGCTGAGCGCATTCTAACGTTGAGCGTCGTCCATGGGTGAATCAGTGGCAACAGCGCACGCTGAGTTGACGCACTGAGCAGATGTAGTGTCAACTGTGCTTTTGTTTCAATGTTTCTACTTTGCTTCCATCGGTGCCAATTGTAAAGGGTCTTTTTTTAACTGTGTAATTTGTTTTTTGTATAACTTTTTATTCCCTGATTCGATCACTGTGAAATTTGAACCAAAGACGCAGAATACTTTTGGATTGTGTCTAGAAAAGGAATTATCGAAATCGGATTTGATCCACAGAGTAATGTTCGTTTGAAAATGAGGTCCACATTTGCCTGGTTTGACTGGGGCGCAAAACATGAATCCAGCTCTCACATGCTTCTCTTTTTGGCCAATCCGCTAAAAACTTGGGGCTGTGTGTGAAATTGGGCGGTCTACAAGGTGACGCTAATGGTTTTGAGCCTCTTTTTGGAATTAGTAGTATGACCGTGGCCAAATTCAAATGTGACGCGAAAATCGCGCATTGCTAAGCCTTGTTACTGATTCTTTTCTTTAGAGTCTAAATTGAACGTCCGAAAGACAACGGTTGTAAAGAATGTCCGGAAAATCGAAGGAGTAAGTCAAAGCAAAATTGACAAAATTTAGACAAAATCGCATTCTAGACAAAATCCTAAAGTGGTATGCGTCTGGTTCAAATTGCAGTGATCTGATCAGGGAATAGAAAGTTATTCAAAAAATAAAATGCGCTGTTAAAAAACACGCTTTATATGCCGTGTGTATCATGTATCTGTTGGTGTGTCGTGTCATGTGTGATGTACGGGGGCCTCTTTCCACAGCCGCAGGCGAACTCGGCCGCGAAGGCGGTGTCGGACACGACGTTGGACGAGGTGGTGGAGGATGGGAAGGAGGGAGAGGGGCAGACGGCGCAGGAGGAGGAGCTGATGAGCTGCGTGGAGCTGGTCATGGACAAGACGACCGGCCAGCTCGTCGAGGCCAACCGCCAGCCGGGAGAGAACGACTGCGCAATGGTGCGGTGTGCCTCTCTTCGGTGAAGAGCACTCAACACTGGCGCAGTTCAATCTCAGGTCGCCTGGCGCATGACGCTGCACACGCCCCAGTTTCCCACCGGCCGCGACCTCGTGCTCATCGCAAACGACCTCACGCACCTCTTCGGTGCGTTTGCTCCGCACCCGCACGCGTCAACTGTCACTCCGTCGTTGGTTGGGGGAGGGGGGGGGGGGTTGCCCGCCCAGGTCAAAAGTTGCCCCTCCCCAGCCCCCCCCCCCCCAACCGTCCCCCCCCCCCAGAATTTTTCGAACGTTTTTCAACTTGTCTACAACTGTAAAAAGTAGTGTATTTTTCGTCTTTTTTAGTGTTTTTTACCCTAAAACAGCTAAATAACGCTATTTATAGCCTATTTTAACGCATTTTTGACCAAAAAGTGCCTATTTAGACACTATTTAGGTATACTTTTTTTTACCCTCTGGCACCCCCTCCCCCTCTTCAAATCTGCGTGCCCCCACGCCCCCCCCCCCAGAATGGTAGCCGACCCTTCCCCCCACTTAAAAAAACCCGGTTACATGTATGGTGTGCGTGACTGCGCAGAGGAGCAGAGGAGGGAGGGAGCGGTAGGTGAGGCGTTGCAGGCTCCTTTGGCGAGCAGGAGGACCGGCTGTTCGACGCGGCGTCGCGTCTGTCGCGTCGTCTGCGCGTGCCGCGCCTCTACGTCGCCGCCAACAGCGGGGCGCGCATCGGCCTCTCGGAGAGCGTCAAGGCCTGCTTCCGCGTCCAGTGGCACGACGAGCGCGACCTCGACAAGGGCTTCCACTACATCTACGTCACCGAGCACGACTTCAAGTGCGTGCCTGCGCTCACGCACGCACGCGCGCGCGCGCGCACCGGCTGTGTTCTCGTTAGGCGACTTGGAGGCCTGACGACGGAGCAGTGGCGCCGCCTGCAGCGGCCTGGCGCTGCGGAGAGCGCGCCCGTACGGCTCGTGGGCGAGCCGGTGACCGCCGAGGACGGCACCACCCACTACCGAGTCACCGACATCGTTGGCAACATGGTCGGAGCTCTCTGGAGGCCAGGTTCGTCGTCTCCTCTGGGAGCCGACAGAGAATACTTAGAGGAATGCGTGTGCGTGCGTGCGTGTCTGTAAATGGCGCGGAGTTATGTACAAGGGCGGATCTAGAGGGGGGCGAAAGGGGCGATCGCCCCCATAGCTAAACGGACTGCCTGTAGAGCGGGCGGGTAGGCGAGGGGCGAAGGGCAAGGGCGAGCAGGCAGGCCAAGGAGGGATGTCTGTATCTGTTTCCTTTAGATTAACGCACCCATACGCGTAAAAGTTTTGCCTGCGGCGCTGTGGTACAAGTCACCCTCTTAGATTAGGGAATCCTTTTTGGGCAGGATATATATATAGCCTGCTGATTCCCTTAGGTTGACCTTCCGATAAACGAAAATTTTGCCTGCGGCGCTGTGGTGAGCGCGCAACTCACCCTTAGGTCAGGTAGTATTCCATTCTTAGCAAAGCTGGCTGATTACCGTCGCCTATTTTACGTCAATTTTAAATAAGAATGCCTTGAGAGACATGGAAATGGCAAAATTTTCGCCTGCGGCGCACTTAATTGGGTCGAAAGCCTTACACAATTTGCATAATTTTTAGAACGTATGTGATGCAAAGCGGTGAAAACTTCGCCTGCGGCGCCATTTTTGAGAGTGCAACACGGAAAATACTGTTTTGAAATAGGGCATCTCTCTTTTTTCTACCCTCTTCCCAAAATAAATTCCTGACTCCCGACTGAAATATACGTCACTACTGCTACCCCTAGGTTTAACTGTGGACGGTCACATGGGCTGGGTTCGTTCGCCCCCCTAGCCAAAAATTCCTAGATCCGCCCCTGGTTATGTATTAAGGAAAAATTTGCAGGCAGCTGCAAAAAAGGGGAATATGTGACTCTGTAGACAGAAGTTGAGCTTGAAAAGAAGAAAATGGTATTCACGCATTGCTGAAGTCCACTTTGAAAAACCATTGTATAACAGCATTGCAGTTGACGTGGAGTCCACTTTGAAAAACGATTGTATAAGAGCATACAATGGTATGAACAATCAATTTGCTTGTCACATATTCGGCGTTTTTAGCGCTCACTTCATGATGACAGAATTCAGTGGCACTTAGCATAAAAGCGCATACCTACCTACGCATGCACTGATACGCGTGTGCACACGCACGCACGTACATAGACACCGAAATATTTTGTAAGTTGGAAATGATGATCCAATGAATAGAATATTTTGATTCTATCACATTTCGAATTACGATACCTACAAATTGTTCTATTCTGCAAACATATGCGCAGTCTGGAATCGGGAAAACTGATTTTTGTATCACAGTAACAGAAATTTGTTGTGTTAATGGATGGAAATTTGAAATACATACCACACCACACCAAGAATCCAGTTGCGCTTATGGTTTTTAGTTGTACCTGCAATGTGCTTAGGGGAGTTGTATGTGTGTCACTTTTAGCTGGACAACAGTGATGTTGCTAGCATGACTGCTGTCCGAAATGAAATATGCCAAATAGCTCACGCTAAAACGCCGAATATGTGACAAGCAAATTGATTGTTCATACCATTGTATGCTCTTATACAATCGTTTTTCAAAGTGGACTCCACGTCAACTGCAATGCTGTTATACAATGGTTTTTCAAAGTGGACTTCAGCAATGCGTGAATACCATTTTCTTCTTTTCAAGCTCAACTTCTGTCTACAGAGTCACATATTCCCCTTTTTTGCAGCTGCCTGCAAATTTTTCCTTAATACAGTGTTTTTTCGTATTGGTATCTACAAAATGTGCACCCACGCGTGTACGGATTTCAGGTGCCAATAAAGGGCACACACACTAGGGGCGTGAGTTTCCCTACCGCAGTAGCATACATGTAACCGGGTTTTGAAGTGGGGGTGGACGTTGGAGACCATTCTGGGGGGGGGGGGTGTAAGCAGATTTGAAGGGAAAGGAAAAGGGTGTCAGAAGGAAAAGTGCACCTAAATAATCTCTAAATAGGCACTTCCTCACTATGGCGCGAGTGTCGTAGCCGAAACGTCGTATTAAATTAAAAATGTGTACAGTGTACAGGTTCTCAAACTGTATAATCAGGGTGTACGCGGCAGCGTACAACCCTAATATGTGACAACTTCTTCAATGCGGTTCTTCGAATTTTCAGTCGCTTATAACTCTTGATTGCCTGAACCGATTGTGACGAATGATAACTCAAAAGAACCGCCTTCTAGACCGGAATCGAATAAGCCATCCCGCGTTTCGGTACTCGAGCGCATTAAGACGAAATGTCCGAAAATGTTCCGAAAAAGTGGTGTTTTTTTTTTCCTGTTCTGCACACACTTTTTGGGTCGCCGCTCTGGAACACTGCTGTCGATGTTGACGAAACTTGGCGTGAACACGTGGTATATGATCGCAATTTTGTGCCCCAAGGTAAATTTGTCTAGGTGCTACGGATCTAGAGTTATGGCCGATTTGGTCTGTTTTTGGGACATAGTCGTTTATTTTTGGCCAAAATCCGACAAGAGTAAAACTCGAAAAAAAGCCGAGTAAACACTCAAATGTTTTTTGATTTCCGTGAAGAGTTTTACGAGGCGAGTCTGGGACGCTTGCATGACATTTGAAATTCTCACTAGATATTGAGATATTGGCAACCAAAATTTTGGAAATTTCGCTCAAAAAAATTTTGTTAGCTATAGGCGCTTCAACCGTTCGTGGCAGAGCTGTGCTGTAATGACAAAAGTTAATCGTCCGGACCTGGAATAGGTCCCTTTCGACAAATGGCAGCGCTCCGATGCCCATGTATCGGTCGGCCCTCTTCGAAAGGCCATTTTTTGAGTGTTTTGTCCCAAAAGTTTGTTAGCTATAGACGCTGCAACCGTTGGTCACAGAGCTGTGCTGTAATGATGAAAGTTACTCGTCTAGACCTGGAATAGGTCACTTTCGACAAATGAGAGCGCTCCGATCTATATGTTTCACAGTTCGACCCTCTTGGCACACCACCATTTTGGGCAACATTTGAAGCTGTGATCGTGCATTACTTTTGCTTTCCTGGACGAATTCTGGCACGTGATAGCTCAAAAGAACAACAATCAAAGTGGGAATCGATTGAGTCATAACACGTTTCTATACTCTCGCGCATTACCGAGACAATTTTGGAGATGTTACGAAAAATTAGGTACGGCCAAGCTTTTGGCTCTCCGCTCGCTCGCACCTGTATCAATCGAAACGAAACTTCGCATGCATCTACGACCCAAAAAATGAAATACCCTGTGGGATTATTTCTAGGTGCAATACATCGTGACTCGTGAGGTACAGTTTACGTTGCAATATTTTTGGCGCGTTTTGTAAAGTCATCAGACTACTGATCGAGAGGTCGCTGGTTCGACTCCCAGCAGTGACGCCTGTGACGCTTTTGCACGTGTCATCTTGGGAAACCCATCAACGGTTCTTTGCTGCAGCGTCTACAGTCCATCCCACATTCTCTGTCTCTTTTCTAGGTTTTTCTACCAAAATTTTGGCAAATTTTTGATATTTAGGGACGGATGCTCGTTACAGCCCCTAATGTACGAAAATGACACAGCTGCACACTCGCACGCACCCGCGCCCGCCCGCCCGCCCGCACGCACGCACGCAGCGCGCGCGCGCGCGCGCGCGCGCACGCACAACGTGTACAGTGGTACACGTTTTTCATAAGCTTTATGGTGCAACACTGAGCATGCGTCCGTGCTGGTCTGCTGCTGTGGATTTGTATGTGTGTGCGTGCGTGAGTTTTCGATTACCGTAAACCCTATAATTAGCCCCCCGGGGGCTAATTTTTTCGTTCGAGCTTTAGGAGGGTGTATAATTATAGGGGGGGCTAATTATAGGGGGGGGGGCTTATAAACTGGAAGTGTCGATGAGTGGGAAGATGTGTGGGCAAAAAGGCGCGTGGAGGCAATTTTTAAGGGAAAAAGGCGCTGTGCACACACGTTGGTACACTCTAACACACTCTCACACAGTCTCACATGCACATACGTGTACATACATACACATACGCGACCATACATACACCCAGACATGGAAACATGTGCCTTTTAGACGATGGTTCATTTAGGGAGGGGGCGTAATTATAGGGGGGCTTATTAACTCAAAGTGGTCTTGGTAGGGTGTATTCTTATAGGGGGGGGGCTAATTATAGGGTTTACGGTAATCTTTATTTTACGAAAAAACACTGTATTAAGGAAAATTTTGCAGGTGGCTGCAAAAAAAAGAGAATATGTGACGCTCCTTTAGGTCCAGTTTGAAAAAACGTGGTATTAAAACGTATATCTATATTACTAAAGCACAATGTTTGTCTGTCTGTGTGTGTGTGTGTGTGTCTGCAACGCAGCCCAGAGAGTTGTGCTGGATGGATTGAGCTGAAATTTTGCATGAAGCTGCCTTGGCACATTTCACCGTCAAAATAAGAGTGGCACTTCTGAAACTACCGTAATCCGTGAGTTATGCAAATTTCGCATACGTGTTTGATCGAATTTGAGAACTCAGTGTCAATTCTGCTTGGGATATATGTAATCGACCGTGCTGATCACGAATATCACATCCGTTTTCCAGTGCGATACCGTAATCGCGAGATACGATGCATTGAATATGCAAATTGCCCTTGATCGAATTTGAGAATTCAGTGTCAAATCTGCTTGGGATATACGTAATCGACCGTGGTGATCACGAATCTGGCATTCGTTTTCCAATCTGCTACAGTAATGACAAGATATAGCATTATCCTTTTCTACAGTAGTATGACTGTTTGTGGGTTCTGTCTGCAATGCAGCACAGAGTTGCGCTTCTGACTTACATGCACTAAATTATATAAAAATACAGCACATTTTATGCGCGCTTCTGACTTATCAGGAGTGTTTAGAAAACAGTTCCGTACAGATCAATGGTGTAGTGGTTATGATGTCGTTACTTTTCTGTAGGTCCTGGGATCAAACCTCTGCCATAAAAATACTTGTAACTTTTTTCTTTATAACTTTTTTATTTTGCACGTGTTTATGCTATAAAAAACTTTGAACTTTTTATTATTTTTTAATTTGTTTTACAGGTGTTAACGCTATAAAAACTTGTATTACACGCACACTCAGGAACACGCACGCACGCACGAACACGCACGCACGCACGCACACGCATGCACATGGACATGGACACGTGCATGCACGCACGCGCACGCTCGATCGCACGCACGCACGCATGCACGCACGCACGCACGCACGCACGGACTCGCGAGTGCGCGCACGCACGCATGCGCGTGTATGTGTTAGTGTTTTAGTGGTGCGTTGTTTTAGTTTTGATCAAGCACTGATCGTCGACGCATTAAACGTAATAAATGAGATATTGTGGTGCATTTCGCCCTGTCCAATGGCCCAATGAACTTGGATTCCCCGAAAAAGAAAACAGCTGAAAACAATTGACGCGTCCGCGTCCGCTGCTGCGTCCGATGAAAACTTTCTTAATTTTAGGCTTTGCTTAGGCTTAGTCCAGACTTTGCTTAGGCTTATGCTTTGGCTTTGATTTGGCTTAGGCTTATGCTTCGCTTATGCTTAGGCTTAGGCTTCGCTTAGGTTTCGGACGCAGCGGACGCGGACGCAACAATTGTGCTTTGCCAAAAAAAGATGACGTAAGGAAGACACAAGCCGAAGCGCGCCGAAAACCGCCCGCCCATGGCACGCTGGAATGGAATCGGAAGCGTCGGACCGCGATCCTAGCTTAGACCAGGTCCAAAGGCCTTGCTTGCGCCTGCAGATCGAGGTGCATGAACATATGTGAGCCACCATGCAGATTACAAAAAAGCCAATTATTATTAGCTGGGGCTGATTAAAACAATTAGCCCACTGCCTATATGGGTTTATGGTGTGTCTGCTCAAGATGGTATAGTGCCTAATTTTTACTATCGAATGTAATGACTGGAGATGTAATGATGCAAGAATGAAGCGTTACAACAAAAAAGGTAAAATGTTTTCCTGTGTTGCAGAAGTGCATTCATTGGTTGCATTGGTTGACTTCCTTTGGCTTTTGCTGCAGCACTTTACAGATTCGTCATTGTTGTTTTTAAACTGAGCATTCACAGCATGATTTTATGACACGTTGTATTGATGATGAGTCACTACTGAGGACATGAAAATATTGATACTGAATCACTTCTGAGCACGTTTTTAATGATGAATGACAAACGACAAAAGAGATGAAAGGTTTCTCAGATATAGCAACAATCTCTGCCTTTTCTCGCCCCCAACCCCCCATTGGTCATTGAGCTACTCGACCTTTTGGGGGCCTCTGGGCGATAAACTATTTTCGGGCTCTCCCATTCTCTCCAGCCCCCCTCCCCCCCCCCTTGCATCGGTTCATGGTCTTCTTTGTGTGCATGTTTTGTGCATGTTTCGGATTGTTCGTGTTGGGTTGCGAGAGCAAAACGTTTTTGAACATACATTGTACAACACATACAAACAGACACACCGAAAAGCCTTTGCCCCCCCCCCCCCCCCCCGCCACATAGCATCACCACAGAAAATAAAACAAAACTTCTGCAAATGAGTCTCAGCGCATGTCTCCAATTTACGTCGTCGGTGTGTTGGTATGAAATTTATTTAAAACAGAGTGGGTGTTACAAGCAATTCTTTAGTATTCATGCAAATGCGTTGGTTGACATGCATTGGCTTTGGTTGACCTGCATTCCAACACTTTGCAGTTTCATCATTGCAGTGCTTCATCATTGTACAAATGAGTATTCTCAACATTATTTTATTTCATGAGACAAATTGATGTTGAACCACTTTGGAGAACTTTGCAAGCAGGAGTCCTGAGTTGAAGCGGCTAGTATTACTAAAGCACAATGTTTGTTTGTCTGCAACGCAGCCCAGAGAGTTGTGCTGGATGGATTGAGCTGAAATTTTGCATGAAGCTTCCGTGGGAAACTTCACCGTCAAATAGGGGCCGGATTTGCGATAGCTACCGTAATCCTTGAGTTATGCAAATTTCGCATACGTGTTTGATCGAATTTGAGAATTCAGTGTCAATTCTGCTTGGTATATATGTAATCGATCGTGCTGATCACGAATATCACATCAGTTTTCCAGTGCGATACCGTAATCGCGAGATACGACGCATTGAATATGCAAATTGCGTTTGATCGAATTTGAGAATTCAGTGTCAAATCTGCTTGGGATGTATGTAATCGACCATGGTGATCACGAATCTGGCATTCGTTTTCCAATCTGCTACAATAATGACAAGATATAGCATTATCCTTTTCTACAGTAGTATGACTGTTTGTGGGTTCTGTCTGCAATGCAGCTTGAGCTGAAATTTTGAATGAAGCTTGCTTGGCACATTTTACCATCAAAATAAGAGTGGCACTACTGAAGCTATCATAATCCATGTGTTATGCAAATATAAATAAATCATGATAATACAGCACATTTTATGTGTGCTTCTGACTTATCAGAAGTGTTTAGAGAACGGTTCCATACAGATCAATGGTGTAGTGGTTATGATGCCTGCTACTTTTCTGGAGGTCCTGGGATCAAACCTCTGCCATAAAAATACTTGTGACTTTTTTGTTTATAACTTTTTTGTTTTGCACGTGTTTATGCTATAAAAACTTTGAACTTTTTATTATTTTTTACTTTGTTTTACAGGTGTTAACTCTATAAAAACTTGTATTACACGCTCATGCACGCACGCACGCACGCACGCACGCACGCGCGCGCGCGACGCACGCACGCACGCACGCACAAACACATGGACATGGACACGCGCACGCACATGCACGCACATGCACGCACGCACGCACGCACGCACGCACGCTCGCACGCACGCACGCACACGCATGCACATGGACATGGACACATGCATGCACGCACGCGCACGTTCGATCGCACGCACGCATGCAGAGTTGCACGCATGCATGCACGGTTGCGAGAGCAAAACGTTTTTGAACATACAACACATACAAACAGACACACCGAAAAGCATATGCTCTCCCCCCCCCCCGCCACATAGCATCACCACAGAAAATAAAACAAAACTTCTGCAAACGAGTCTCCAATTTACGTCGTGGGTGTGTTGATATGAAATTTATTTAAAACAGAGTGGGTGTTAGAAGCAATTCTGTAGTATTCATGAAAATGCGTTGGTTGACATGCATTTGCTTTGGTTGACCTGCATTCCAACACTTTGCAGTTTCATCTGTGCAGTGATTCATCATTGTACAACTGAGTATCCTCAACATTATTTTATTTCATGAGACAAACTGACGTTGAACCATTTTGGAGCACTTTGCAAGCAGGAGTCCTGAGTTCGAAGCGGCTAGTATTACTAAAGCACAATGTTTGTCTGTGTGTCTGCAACGCAGCCCAGAGAGTTGTGCTGGATGGATTGAGCTGAAATTTTGCATGAAGCTGCCTTGGCACATTTCACCGTCAAAATAAGAGTGGCATTTCTAAAACTACCGTAATCCGTGAGTTATGCAATTTGCGCATACGTGTTTCATCGAATTTGAGAATTCCGTGTCAAATCTGCTCGTGATGTATGTAATCGACCGCGCTGATCACGAATATCACATCCGTTTTCCAATGCGATACCGTAATCACGAGATACGGCACATTGAATATGCAAATTGCGTTCGATCGAATTCGATAATTCAGTGTCAAATCTGCTTGGGATATATGTAATCGACCGTGGTGATCACGAATCTGACATTCGTTTCCAATCTGCTACAGTAATGACAATATATAGCATTATCCTTTTCTACAGTAGTATGACTGTTTGTGGGTTCTGTCTGCAATGCAGCACAGAGTTGTGCTGGACGGATTGAGCTGAAATTTTGTATGAAGCTTGCTTGGCACATTTTACCATCAAAATAAGAGTGGCACTACTGAAGCTATCGTAATCCATGCGTTATGCAAATATAAATAAATTATATGATAATACCGCACATTTTATGGGTGCTTCTGACTTATCAGAAGTGGTTAGAAAACAGTTCTGTACAGATCAATGGTGTAGTGGTTATGATGTCCGTTACTTTTCTGGAGGTCCTGGGATCAAACCTCTGCCGTAAAAATACATGTAACTTTTTTGTTTATAACTTTTTTGTTTTGCACGTGTTTATGCTATAAAAACTTTGAACTTTTTATTATTTTTTACTTTGTTTTACAGGTGTTAACGCCATAAAAACTTGTATTACACGTACATGCACGCACGCACGCACGCGCGCACGCACGCACGCACACGCACATGGACATGGACACGTGCACGCATGCACATGCACGCACGCGCATGCACGCACGCACGCAAGCACGCACGCACGCACGCACGCACGCGCACTCATGCACGCACGCACACACACACATGGACACGGACACGCGCACGCACGCACGCACGCACGCACGCACGCACGCACGCACGGACTCGTGAGTGGGCGCACGCATGCATGCGCGTGTATGTGTTAGCGTTTTAGTGGTGCGTTGTTTTAGTTTTTCTTGGCGTTGAGCACTGATTGTCGACGCATTAAACGCAATAAATGAAATATTGTGGTGCGTTTCGCCCGGTCCAATGGCCCAATGAACTTGGATTTCCCCGAAAAAGAAAACGGCTAAAAACCATTGATGCGTCCGCTGCTGCGTCTGATGAAAACTTTCTTAATTTTAGGCTTTGCTTAGGCTTAGTCCAGACTTTGCTTAGGCTTATGCTTAGGCTTTGATTTGGCTTAGGCTTATGCTTCGCTTAGGCTTAGGCTTAGGCTTCGCTTAGGTTTCGGACCCAGCGGACGTGGACGCAACAATTGTGTTTTGTCAAAAAAAGACGACGTAAGGAAGACACAACCCCAAGCCCGCCGAAAACCGCCCGCCCACGGCGCGCTGGAATGGAATCGGAAGCGTCGGACCGCGATCCTAGCTTAGACCAGGTCCAAAGGCCTTGCGCCTGCAGATCAAGGTGCATGAACATATGTGAGCAACCATGCAGATTACAAAAAAGCCAATTATTATTAGCTGACTCTGAAGGGGTGATTAAAACAATTAGCCCACTGCCTATATGGGATTTATGGTGTGTCTGCTTAAGATGCTATGGTGCCTAATTTTTACTATCGAATGTAATGACTTCAGATGTAATGACGCAAGAATAAAGCTTTGCAACAAAAAAGGTGAAATGTTTTCCTGTGTTGCAGAAGTGCACTGGTTGCATTGGTTGACTTCCTTTGGCTTTTGCTGCAGCACTTTACAAGATTCGTCATTGTTGTTTTTAAACTGAGCATTCACAGCATGATTTTATGACACATTGTATTGATGATGAGTCACTACTGAGGACATGAAAATATTGATACTGAATCACTTCTGAGCACGGTTTTGATGATGAACGACAAATGACAAAAGAGATGAAAGGTTTCTCAGATATAGCAACAATCTCTGCCTATTCTCGCCCCCAACCCCCCATTGGTCATTGAGCTACTCGACCTTTGGGGGCCTCTGGGCGATAAACTATTTTCGGGCTCTCCCATTCTCTCCAGCCCCCCCGCCCCTTGCATCGGTTCATGGTCTTCTTTGTGCGCGTTTTGTGCGTGTTGCGGATTGTTCATGTTGGGTTGCGAGAGCAAAACGTTTTTGAACATACAACACATACAAACAGACACCGAAAAGCCTATGCTCTCTCCCTCCCCCCCCCGCCACATATCAACATCACAGAAAATAAAACAAAACTTCTGCAAATGAGTCTCAGCGCATGTCTCCAAGTTACGTCGTGGGTGTGTTGATATGAAATTTATTTAAAACAGAGTGGGTGTTACAGCAATTCTTTAGCATTCATGCAAATGCGTTGGTTGACATGCATTGGCTTTGGTTGACATGACATGCATTCCAACAATTTGCAGTTTCATCATTGCAGTCATTCATCATTGTACAAGTGCGTATTCTCAACATTATTTTATTTTATGAGACAAATTGATGTTGAACCACTTTGGAGCACTTTGCAAGCAGGAGTCCTGAGTTGAAGCGGCTAGTATTATTAACGTGGTAGCCACTTCAGCAGATGATCAACTCCAGTTTGGACAAACCATGTATAATCGAACCAAACGCAGCAACACGTCACATATTCGGCGTTTGTTGTGTGAGCCATCGCACACAACCACAACACCACCACCATCAATCCAACCTCACAACTCGTTCATCTCGCTGACGATGTGCTGCCATTCATAGGCATTACATGGATGGACAGGGCACACAGCCAAAGATACTGCATAGATAACTTCGCTGCCCTGCCCGTTCCAAAGTTTAATGTGGCTTGCTCTTACAGTAAGTAAGTGATATGTAGCATCATTTCACAATCTTAAGTACCAGTACATACCCTACATTCAACTTCGATTCTCGTCCATCTTTGTTCCGCTTCTGTTAGCCTGTGCCTATGGACGGGACTGCCATCTGTGGGCGGCAAGGTCAAGGCCCGCTCTCGTCTCTGAGTCCAAGGAATGAAAGGCCTCGGTCCTGATGCAGCCTGGACTGCCTTTCCAGTGATCCAAGCGAGCGAGTGAAGCGAGCACAACAAACGCCGAATATGTGACGTGTTGCTGCGTTTGGTTCGATTATACACGGTTTGTCCAAACTGGAGTTGATCATCTGCTGAAGTGGCTACCACGTTAATAATATATACGTTTTAATACCACGTTTTTTCAAACTGGACCTAAAGGAGCGTCACATATTCTCTTTTTTTTGCAGCCACCTGCAAAATTTTCCTTAATTTCTTTACAAACACCTTCCTTCCTGGGCAACGTCTCGGACACCAAGGACGTGCTGCAACTCCTCGAGTGGCACCACAACTCGAGTGGCACGTGCTCGACAACTCAGGGGCGGAACACCAGCGTATGGCGCGTGACGCGCTCATTACCCCAAGCCCGACCACGAGGACGCCACCACCACCAGCATGCTCGTTGAGGACGCGTCCTACGCGGCCCTCTGCGCGGCCAAGATGGTGGTCAACTACGGCGTGCGTGCGTGCGTGTGTGCATGCGTACGAAAGTGCATGCGTACGTACGTACAAAAGTGCGTGCGTGCGTGCGTGCGTGCGTGCGTGCGTGCGTATATGCGTGCGTGCGTGCGTGCGTGCGTGCGCGCGCGTGCGTGCGTGAGACGGTGCGGACGTGCGAGACATAGTGGAGCCGTGGGTCTGTGCCTGGGTGCGTGCGTGTGCGCGGTCGCCCGGGAGCGCGTGCGTGCGTGCGAGAGTGCGTGCGAGAGTGCGGTCGTGCGTGCCAGCGCGCGGTCGTGTGTGCGTGCGTGCGTGCGAGAGTGCCAGCGTGCGCGCGTGCGTGCGTGCGTGCGTGCGTGCGCGCGCGCGCGCGCCTTGTGAGGTTGCACATGAGAGTGCACATCACACAAGCACTTGATGTTCACTGCTTTCATGAACTCAGCCAAAAAAAATTTTAACATCTAAAAAGAAAAACGAAAAAAACTGAAAAAAATGTAGGGTGAGTCGTGGGACCAACATGGGTGGGGCAGGAAAGGACACTGGGATAACGCAGTATTGATTGGTTTACAGGAGATGGCAGAGGCGCCAGCGGGATTCGAACCCGCGACCTCTCGATTAGTTGTCCAAGACCCTACGTTACTAAATGTTCCAGATCTTAAGATTGTGGGCATTTAGAAAGAATCCGTTTGGGGGATTAATTTCTGATTGCATCCAGCGTATGCTTACAAAGTTTCATCCCGATTACATTAACAAAAAAATTATTAAAAAAAATTTAAAAAAAAATCATTTTTTGAAGGTTCAGGAGCTCATATCTCATTATCCAGCGATGGAACTTTCAAGACATTGATTACCGAGGACTCGCCTTGACGTATTGTTCACGAAAATCGAAGAAAAATTGGGGGTTTACATGGCATTTTTTGGAGTTTTACTCTTGTCGGAACTATCAAAAAAATTCGGCTATGGCGACATGGACGTCGGAGCCGCAAAATTTGCTCAACGGGAAATACTACATGTGTGGGGCATCAACTTTCACCATTATAGCGAATCTCTGTGATGAGCGGTTGAGGCGCCTATAGCGAACAAAATTTTGGCTGAAAAAACGGCTATGTCCAAAAAATCGGGCAAAATCGGCCATAACTCAAGACTGGAAGCAACTAGGAGCAAATGCATTTGAGGTAGAAATTGCCACCATAGGCTGCGTATCCGTGCCAAGTTTCAGCCCAATCGCTAGCGGCGTTCAGGAGCGGCGGTCCAAAAAAGTGGCAGAGAACAAGAGAAAAAAAAAACCCGCGTTTTCACAACATTTTTGGAGGTATCGCCCCCTTGCAGCAAAACAAGGAAACGCGTCATGGCGCGTTCGATGCCACTGAAGAAGGCGGTTTGTTTGAGCTATAACGCGCCGAAATCCGTTCAGGCAATCAAAAGTTATAGGCGATAGAAAATTCAAAAACCCGCATTGAGAAGTCGTCACATATTAGGGTTGTACGCTGACGCGTACACCCTGATGTGTGCGTGCGTGCGTGCGTGCGTGTGTGGTGGGGTGGGGTGGGGTGGGGATTCCCCCCAGAACTTTCTCAGGGAAGCGGGGGGGTGGGCGGCAATTGGAGGGTTTCCGGTAGTCCGTTGTGCAAGGACGCTACGCCAGGCCGCGACGCAACAGGCCTGATCGCGGGCGAGACGTCGGACGCGTACCGCGAGGTGGTGACCATGTCGCTGACGAGCTGCCTTTCCGTGGGCATCGGGGCCTACCTAGCGCGCCTGGGCCAGCGCGTCGTGCAGGTCAAAAGCTCCCAAATCATACTCACGGGCGCGCCCGCCCTCAACAAGGTGCTGGGCCGAGTCGTCTACTCGAGCAACGACCAGCTGGGCGGCGTCGACATCATGTACAGCAACGGCGTCAGTCACCAGGTCGCCCGCGACGACTACGACGGTGCGTGCATGCGTCTTGCTCCGCTGCTTTCCTTCTCTGGCCCGTTGCAACGAACTAGACACAACTGAAACGCATTCGGGGCACCGTGATTCCCATCAATACGGGCCTCCCCCTCGCTCCCAATTTCCACCAATAGTTGCACGAGTCGGAGCGGTGTATGCGAGTCTCTGCGAGAATTGAGACCTCTCTCGAGTTGCAGGCGTGGTCACGATGCTGCGGTGGCTGTCGTACTGTCCCGCGACGCGGGGCGGCGATCTGCCCATCCAAGAACCGACGGACCCGGTGGACCGGCCCATCGACTTCACGCCCACCAAGGAGCCCTACGACCCCAGGTGGATGCTCGCCGGACGACAGCATCCCATGGACCCAGACCGCTGGGAGAGCGGCTTCTTCGACCGCGGCAGCTGGGACGAGATCCTCGGTGCTGCGCTCACCCCCCACTTCCACGCACGCATGCACGCACGACCTGCGCACGCACGCAGCATCGACTGCGTAGGTTTGGCTCGAGCGCCTTGATCCGCTTAGTGCGGGCCAGCAGCCGCTGTTCCGAGTGGTCGCTCGCGCTCGAGTGGGCGCTTCGTGGTGCACGACGCCGACGTGTTCCAATGCCAAATTGCGTCTCTTGCCGCGTGTGCACAGGCGGCTGGGCGAAGACGGTGGTGACGGGTCGGGCGCGACTGGGCGGCGTTCCGGTGGGCGTGATCGCCGTGGAGACGCGTACCGTCGAGGCCGTCATTCCCGCCGACCCCGCCACCGCCCACTCCAAGGCGCACACCGTACAGCAGGCGGGACAGGTCGGTCGGTCGGTCGGCGCCTTCTGCGGCCCCCTAGCTAGGTACAGGCAGACGACGAGAGTGGAAGGGAGGACGGCGGTGGAGGGAAGGGGGGGGGCAGGCAGAATGTTCTAGATGGGATTGATGGAATCGCAGCCCGTCTGGCCTCTTTCTCGAAGCAGCGGTAGTGAACTGAGTAAGGGCGCGCGTGCCGGAAACGGGTTGCGTGACTCTTCGACAGGTCTGGTTCCCCGACAGCGCGTACAAGACGGCGCAGGTGATCTTCGACTTCGACAAGGAGGAGCTGCCGCTCTTCATCTTCGCCAACTGGCGCGGCTTCTCTGGTGGCAAGAAAGGCGAGCTCTCTTTCAACAACATGTAGACATCGTTCGTGAAGGGTGGGTGGGGGGGGGGGGTGGTTCCCCCAGTCGGAATTCGGGCTTTGAGACGGGCTGCTCCACTAAAAACCGTCATAATGTTCTAGGGAAAGTTTGGGGGCTGCGACCAACCTAGATCTCAGTATCATGCTGGGGGGGGGGGGGGTGGCCTGCTACTGGAGGGCAGCATCGGCGCGCATGTGGGAGTGGGAATGCTGACGGCTGCGGCGGTTGCAGGGACATGCTGGACCAGGTGCTGAAGTTCGGCGCGTACATCGTGGACGGTCTGCGCGAGTACAGGCCAGCCCGTCTTCGTCTACCTGCCGCCGCACGCGGAGCTCAGGGGCGGCGCGTGGGTCGTCATCGACCAGGCCATCAACCCCGCCCAGATGCAGCTCTTCGCCGACCCCAACGCCAGGTCTCTCGCACTTCCGCCACCGACACCCCTTCCCTTCCCCTTCCCCCGCCCGTCCGCCTCTGTCCTGCCCGTCGCTGCATGCGTGCGTGCCACATGCGCGCGTGACTAGAGTGAGTGGGTGGGCGTCGCGTCTCAGGGGCGGTGTGCTGGAGCCGGCCGGAATGGTCGAGATCAAGTACCGCGAGAGGGACCAGCTCAATACGATGGCCCGCTGCGACGCGCCCTACCGCGACCTCCGGCTGCGCCTCGAGCGCGCCCACTGCGGAACCGAGGAGGAAAGGCGCGACTGCGTGGAGGCGCTGAGGGAGCGCGCCGAGAGACTCGCGCCCCTCTACCACTCCCTGACCGTACACTTCGCCGACCTGCACGCCCGGCCCTGCAAGATGCTCCCCAAGAACTGCCTCACCGTGAGCGCCTGCCCCTCTCCCGCCCCCCCCCCCCCCCGCCCCTACCCCCACGCATCATAGGTCCGCGCACGGCAAACTTCAGATCTGGAGCTTTCACGTGACCGTTTTCTGCGTGTGATTGGCTCTTCGATTGCGTAACTTGCCGCGCGCGGCGGGTTCCAGGGCATCGTGGAGTGGGCGGATGCTCGCCGGTGACGTATATACATGTGTCGGCTATATACATGTGTCGGCCGACACATCTATATAGACAACTGATCTAGATACGTATACGTATCTACATGTGTCGGTTCTATATACATGTGTAGGTCGCCAGTTCTAAACTTCCTGCGGTCCACAAGGACAGAATGGCCATAGAGTTTATAATCTAACTTACTGCGTCAAAAGGGCCACAAGAGTAATCTACACTGGTTTGCCAGCCTCGCCCCCTTCCCCCCCCCCCCTCCGTTACACGGTCGCTTCGTAGCAGTTGACTTACACAAGGCTCCGTAGGTAGCTAGCTAGCGTAGCTACACAAGCTGCACCTACTGAGCGACGCAAGATCTGTGACTGCTTGTGGTCGTGATAAGATGAGGTGAACGTGGAACGGAAGGGGCAGCCGAGCCGCAGGTCGTTAAGGTTTTCTTGCTGGGCTCGAACCCATTTCAGTCATGCAGTTGCATTTGAGCGCGACGGAACAGAGACGCTCAACAGAGACAGCCGACGCGCGCACCGCGCAGCTGAGCAACAGAGTGCCGAAGTGTTACACTTTCAGGTAGCTTTTGGTGCTCATTCATAGTTTTTGATGTGCGGATATAGTTTTTGGTGCGCGTTTATAGTTTTTGATGCCCGCTTATTGATTTCTGGTGCCCAAACTAGGGATTATTTGGTGACCAATAATTTTGAACCCATTAATTAGGCAGTAGCATTAATTAGGTAAGGTCACCCCCAACTAAATGTTATACTCGGACAATAGCAGTGGCAGCCACTTTGAGCCCAGTGATTCGCTGTTGACCATCTGTTTATTGTATCTGTTGCTTGGCGTTATCTGACGCGCGTTTCAGCATATGTTATGACAGGAGAATTTGACTCGCACTGCAGATGTATATAGACCGACACATATAGATACGTATACGTATATACATCAGTTGTCTATATGAATGTGTCGGCCGACACATGTATATAACCGACACATGTATATACGACACCGGCAGTTCCATTGGCGCCTGCGTCGGCGTCTGCTGGAGGCGAAGGCGAAACGGCTGCTCCGAGAGGCGAAGCTGACCAGAGTGCGCGCAGAGATCCGACGGCGCGAAGGCGGCGCCGACGACGACGGCAGCGGCGCTGAGGACGCGGTGCTCGACTCGACCCTGGAGCGCTGGTTCGGAGAAGCCAACGTGAGTCCCAACAGAAGAGTGGTCCATTGATATAGCCCACGCTCACGCCGGACGTTGACAGGCGTCGGCGACGGGCATGGCCGCGAGCTGGACGGACGACGAGGCGGCGACGGGCTGGCTCGAGTCGCAGCTCGGCGACGCCCACTCCGCCTTTCGCCGCAATCTGCTCGGCCTCTCCAAGGAGGCGGTAATGGCCGGCATCAGCGCCCTCGAACGGTGCGCGCTCACGCACGCACGCACGCGCGCGCGCGCAGACGAGTTGTCGGCGTCGTCTGCAGGCTTGTCGACTCGCCTCGCGAGGAGCGGACGCCGTCGCCTTCGGCGTCTTCGTCGCCGGCCACCGCGACGGCGCCGTCGACTGCGGCCACCGGCGGCGAGGGCGAGCTGGCGGTGGAGACGCTGCGCCAGCTCTGCAGCCGCCTCGACGAGACGCAGGCGAAGCAGATGCTCGACTACTTCGGCAAGGTGCGGCCGCCCGGAGGTGGCGCCGGGCCCAACACGCTACTACCTGACGGCTACCGCGCACCAGGCCGCCGCGCTGCCCCCTGGCTGGAGAGGCGACAGGGCCTTCACCCTCTCCGGGGCGTGACCACTCCCCAGCTGCGGCGGCGTTCGAATGCGTAGGACTTGGAATCGCGCGGTAGACAGGCAAACGGGGCTAAGCAAAACGGACAGCTTGCTTATTGCGTTTGCTCTTGATTTCGCTCCGTTTCGCTTGGTTTCCTGTCGCTCGTGTTCAGGCAGTCAAGAATGCGGCAGGGACGAAGGAAGCGCCTTGAAAAGGCCGTCGTCGACAGTATAGCCGATGAATGTACTTTTAGTACGGGTATTCAGGGTGCCGATGGCTGTTGCGTGTGGCGTTTGAAGTTGCGCTTTCAAGGAGAACAGGCATTGTGAATGCTTGAATTGTGAAAGGAACATGTACTGTTGCTTGAATATTTATTAATATTTTACGTATATGAAACCAAACAAAAACACAATATTGGAACACTGTTGCTGCAATCCATTCAATTCGATTAAATGCAACTCAATCAGGGTTGCACAATTTAAAAAAAAAAGTTTTTTTTTTTTTTAAAAAAGAATTTTTTTTTTTTTTAAAAAAAAAAGTTGCGAATCGCGCGGTAGACAGGCAAACGGGGCTAAGCGGAACGGACAGCTTGCTTATTGCGTTTGCTCTTGATTCGCTCCGTTTCGCTTGGTTTTCAGTCGCTCGTGTTCAGGCAGTCAAGAATGCGGCAGGGACGAAGGAAGCGCCTTGAAAAGGCCGTCGTCGACAGTATAGCCGATAGATGTACTTTTAGTACGGGTATTCAGGGTGCCGATGGCTGTTGCGTGTGGCGTTTGAAGTTGCGCTTTCAAGGAGAACAGGCATTGTGAATATTGAATTGTGAAAGGAACATGTACTGTTGCTTGAATATT